>UCOM01005056.1:0-10335 GCA_900474385.1 Ormyrus pomaceus | reverse complement strand
AATCGGGCTTTGAGCAAGGAATTTTAAAAATTCTGTTTTTTAGAACTTTAAATATTCCAATAACAAAATTTATATTTCATTTTTCAAGTGGGGTGTTTGGCTCGTGTTCGTTTTAGTTGAACGGTTAGATCCGAATTCAAAGAAAATGTGGGAAGACGAGGTAAAATCTAAAAATCTAAACGCAACCGCGAGCGCTAATACCAGGGATGCGGATCCTTATTTTCCAAAATTTATTAAATTATTAAAATTATAGTCTTCATAGATTTTTTAAAAAAACGAGCACAAGATCTTGATCCGAAATACGAATCGCAAAATACTAATAAGAAAAGAAATTATTGTATAATATGTTCGGAGTCGCATTTTCTTACTGATTGCGAGATATTTAGGTCATTTTCAGTCGATGAGCGTTACAAAGTTGCAAACAAGTATCGTCGATGCTACAACTGTTTCGGGCTACGTCATGACTATAAAGTCTGCAATTAATTAATGCGTTGCAGTAAATGTCAAGAAAAACATCACACGCTTATGCATTTAGGCTCGTAACGACCATGAAATTCGACTCCAACAGCTTCCGAGAAGAAAAGAATTTTCTAGAGTGTGGCATGCAGGTAGAATTAACGTATTATATGTTTGAAAAGTATATTTCATGTTCTCTCGGGCAAACTGCAAATTCCGCAAAGATAACGAAGTATGATAAAATCGGCAGCGTGGCTGGATTTAATCTAAACGATATCGGCGCGACCTTCATGGACAAACTAAAAAAAGTTTTCTTATATCGGAGATATATGTGGAGATATGAAATTTATATAAAATGTAACTCTTAAACAGCTTCGAGATATCACCACCTCAGTCAAATTTACACCTTCCTTTATTGGCAACAGCAATATTAAGTTTTCTGTTCAAATACATTAAAAATTAATAGATTAAATAATTGCATATTGTATTATTTTGACTATTATATTATTTGTACGTTAAATTAAACATTTTTTAATACTGTACTTCATAGATTATTGTTATTGTATTTTACTGCTTCTTCATCCACTAATTGAAGGGTGGTTTCTTATGCCCTTAAATTAATAAAATTTGATTAATTTTGCTTATTACAGAAATGAAGTTTTTTTATTTTTGTTAAACTGTACATAAACTCCTGAAACCTCGGCTTACATATCCTATATTAATGATATGCAGAATAATATTTTGCAGTAAATGCGTTTGAAGTTTAAATTGTTTTGTTGAGCTTTTAAAAATAAAGTTGAGTTAAGTGCAAGAAAATTAACTTATTTAATAGTTATCGATTGATACTGGTATAGAAAAATTTGTTGATTCATTTTTGGAAGATGGATTGCGTACACCTATGAAAATGTTACTTTTTGAAAAGAAATATCCTCGACTACATGATATTGTTAAACAATTTATAATACATGGACCCTATGGAAAATATAATATGAAATCACCTTGCATGAATAATGAAACTAAAAAATATACTAAAAATTTTCCAAAATAATTCAATTCAATAACCAATTTGAATATATCAGGATATCCTATTGAAAAAAAAAAGACGATGGAAAAAATATTACTTATAATAAAAGATCCACTAAGAAAAGGTACGCGGATAATAGATTTGTACTACCGAATAAAATTACATTGGTAGTGCCGTTAAAATTTAATTATCATATCAATGTAGATCAATTTATTTAAATATTATTACAGGGACATGATTGCTCTATAATTAAAATGAGTGATACAGTTATTCAGTAAACAATGGTGATAAAAAGTAAAAAAAATGACGATTATGACTATGATGAAATTAAACCATTTCTAAATACAAGATGCACAATTCCTCCAGAAGAAACGTATCGTTTATTTAAGTACCCATTGAATGATATAATCCCATATTATTTATAAATTAGTAGTTCATGTAGAAAATCAACAATATGTATATTTTAAAGAAGATTCAGAAAAAGAATTAATTAATAAAAATTAAAGTACATCGTTAACAGCGCGTCTTCGACTTAATGAAACTTATGGAAGCTAAACAGTATATATTTATACCCTGACATTCCTAATGGCTACGTTTTTAACGAAAAATCAGAAATGAACTATGAACTATGAGAAAAAAAACACAAAGCTTCCTCTAAGAGGAAGCAATAGGAAACCAGTGTTTATTTTTAGAATGTATCTTATAAATCCAAAACATCGAGAACGTTTTTATTTAAGATTACTATTAGATGACTTTAGAAGGTATTACTTATTAGACTTTCTTGGAAGCTGCTTGCGCTAAGCAATTAATTACTCGAATGGGACAAATATGTAGAAGAGACAGTTCAAGTTCAATTTCCAAATGCTTTGTAAAATTTATTTGTATATATATATATGTATTTTTCATAATCGTATGCCAGAGAAATGTTTGATAAATATAAAAGTAATTTTTATAATCCGTTGATACCTACAATAATTTGAGAACAAATAGAATTAAAAAAAAAATTAGTAAAATTATCAGTACTAACGGTTATACTTTAAAAAGTTACTTACTAAATTCAATAATGACGTTTTTAAACAAAGAAAATATGTCCATATTGCTTGTACCGTGGACTGGAATTGCTGCGAATTTATTAATAAATGGACAAATTTCACATATAATTTTTAACTTCACATGTATCATCATTATTACAATATTTCTCCAAATTCCGAATATGGAATTAAGTTACGAATGTGCGAGTTATAATTTTTTGTATGCACATGCAAGCAAATAGGAAACGTGCTAAAGGTTGTATATAATGTGATTTGGTGGGCGAGGTAGGGAAGGGGGGGGGGTGACCACAGACCAAGAATCACAGAGCAGTAACTGCTTTAGGACATTTTTATCAATTTTCAAAGCACGTTTCTGAACAAGTTGCGTATTGCATTTCTACTTAATAATAATAAGTTTAATTAAATTAATAATCATTTTCATTGCTCAATTTTAATCAATAATGTACGTTGAAAAAATATGACTAAAAAATCTCAAATGATTATATTTATTTTAACAAGAGGCACTTTTGAAGCAGCTGTAATAAAAACTAGATTAACCACTTTTGTGCAGTATCCATTTTTATCGCGCGAAGTGTAGCAATAATGGTAAAATGGAAATTACGATGGAGGACAAAATCCAATCAAAAAGTGCGTCGCGTCCGGGCTTCGAGCAATTTCAACTACAGAATTGCTCGGGGAAATAACATAAATGTGGAATTAATATTTAATAAAGAGGATTCTATTAAAAACTCATTCTTATTACATGAAGATTAATTTACAAAATAAATCTAGATGTTTAAAGAAATAAAAAGTAATAACAAGTTTATTTCATTCTGTTCAGAATTTTATTTTTATAGTAATACAATAATACAACGATAGTAACCAATACTGGGACGCTTCAAAGCCAAATGCTTGTATTCTATTCATGAAAGTATAGTAAACAGTTTTTTTTAGTTTTTTTGAAATATGAACTTTTTTAACACTCTTTCATTAAGTTTGATTCAATGAGCTCTATAATTTTCTTCTTACAAATACAATCATGTAAGTAATTTTTTGTTCATGCAATCTTTCGCAAATGAAATTCATTATGAGAAAATAATTTTTTCAATTCAATTGATATGAAATTCAAACAGTAGCGTAATTTTTCCAAATAAAATTTTAATCCAGGCTCAGCGGAATGTACTTTACCATACTCCAATATTCCTGCTCAAAAGTCTTTTACATTATAAAGTTTAAACGCTTTCGATAAGCTGATAAACTCTATGCTTGCTTAAAAGCTATATTGAATACTTAAAAAGTTTCCCGACAAAGTTTGAATTTATTAAATCGGTTACATATAACACAATAAATATGTACATAAGAGCTTAAGTTTTTGCGAATAAATCTTTTTATAATTATTTTTACCCTTTTTTCATAGAAAATCATAAAAAATGATATACAATTTACACTGAATAAAACTTTTACAATTAACCAGTGTTATTTAAAATATTTTCTTATCAAATCATCAATAACCCGTAACTGCTGAATGTCTGGAATAGCTACCACATTGAACTAGATTGGCCCTAACGAGAAGAAAATATTATGAAAGAAAATATTGAACATTTTTCCTTGCAATTTTTTTCAGATAATCAACGGAGGTTACTTTAACAAGTCACATAGGCTCTTTGAAAAAAAAAAAAATAAATAAATAACGAAAGAAGTGAATAAATTACTGATTTTAGAAAAAAATTAAGTTTCCTGTTTTTTCGTTTAAAAAATTAATAATATAAAAATGTAGTTGAGTACTCTTGAAATACATTATTTTAAAAAATAGTAAATAAGTGGTTCGTGAAAAAGAAAGGATTTATTTGAATGAACAAAGGAAGGAATTTTGCAAAAAATTTAATTTTTAACCAGAAATATTTTTTAAACAACTTTATAACTATTGTTTAAATTTCAATTTTACAAGATTTTATAAGAAAAGTGTGTGCAAAAATATTTGTATATATATACATATAATCAAAAATAAAAAAAACGCAAAAGCAAAAAATAAAGTTAAAAATAAGAATTGGCTTCTCCTAAATTCTTCACGGAAGATTCTTCTTCCTCTGCTTCACTTTCCTTATTTGAAGTAGAATTCAAATATTCGTCAAAACTAACGACGTTACTGCAAAAACATTTAAATTTTCAATGTTGACGTCATTGTAGTCTCCTCCCAGAAATTCCTCTCATATACGATCCGTAAATTCTAAAATAAAGTACTGTGTATATAGACAAAAAAGGGATGTTCTAACATTATTTACTTAACGTACATTCTTCACTCAGCTGTCAAAATCCAACGAAAAAACAAGTGACAAGAATTTGCAAAATTCACGCTAGTTGTCGCACTTGGGCGTGTACGAGCACCACTCCACTTTGCGTTGCTGTCGCAGGTAGACTGACGCTTTTAAAGTGATGTTGCTAGCTTGACAGGTATAAGTGATAAAGCTTTATCATCGATAGGTAGAGGCCCCGATATCGTCTGTTCAAGTGTTCAATATTTTAACCGGATATAGATTCTAATTTCCTATATTTAACTATTTTAAGTGACAAGTAAAGTAGGCTGGTGTAAGCTGGACTATCAGAGCTTGTTGAGCAGGCACATAAGCTTTAAATTTTTTCAACCTTTTAAAATCAGTAGCTGCTAATTTATAAAATATTTTATAGAAAACAGATGAATTTCCGTTCCCAATCTTCATCGAAAGTGGCTCTTCAACCCTTCAGCCCATCCGCATACTGATAAGTCAACAAGAACATATTCTCAGTGGCGCCCAAGCAGTGTCTACAGTACAGCAAGAACGAAAACGCAAAAAGGAAGCCACGTCAATGTAAGGCTTTAATAAATGCAAATGGGCCCCGCCGAAGCGCGACGATCCCTCGTTACGAATAAGCGAACGGATGCGCCCATCACCTGCACTAATTAACGAGACGTGGAGCGAGCTTTCGCGTAGCGGCGCAGAATCCTCCGAAGGCTGCAGGCCAGCAGTGCTCTGCAATTCGAGGCATCCACGCGACTCGTTCTTTTTTTTCGTTCCCTTTCCGATGAATGATTCCGCAGGCAGCTAAACTTTGCGTTCGCGCACTACGACGATGTGCGCATTGAAATGAATCTCTGTGGGATTTGGTATTCGCGGGCCGGAAAACGGTATTGCCAGTTTTTGGAGGGAACTCTTTTCAGCGAGGCTTTCGTTGGGAGGTAAGCTAGTTGCTAAAAGCTTTTATGATTGCAACCTTACAGCTAATTTCTGCCCGTAGAATATAATATTAGCTCTATGAAAGTCATATTTTTAATTTAGCGAAATATCTCTTTAAAAAATGAGATAAGGGAGGTGAAAGCGCATATTTAGTTATACAGTTATCGACATTACAGTTATTCAAGTTTTTCATCTTTTTTTTAAATTTATGAAAATTTCTCCTTTTAGTGCCGTTTTCTAGGTAAAAATGAACTATAAAGTGATATATCAAAAAATTGTAAAATTAGATTCGTAAACTTGGGAATCTCTAATGTCGATATGTTCGAAAGACATATGCTACTGCATGTGAAAACATTTGTAAAATTAAATAAAGCGAAATAGAGAAGTTAATGAAAAATGAATCATTGAATATCATAAAAATACTTTTTAGAAATAAGCTTCAACAAGTTAATGAGTTTAACATATTTCTAAAATTATTATGGGTTTTTTCTTATTAAGTTCTGTAGAAATGAATATAAAAATTCTGCAAGATTTAATAAAACTGATTTCTTGATAATATTAAAATAATGTAGTATTCGTTATTATATAAGTTTGTGTTTTAATACACTAATTATTACATGGGAAAAAGATAGAAACACAGAACTTTTAAAAATTTTAACTTTTATCATATGTATTTTAATTTTAGAACTTTAATCTTCTCTCATTTGGAAATTGTATTACTGTGCCAGAGCGATAACTCCAATTTAAATCGTCGTTTGATAAAATTGCTAACTCCATTTACCACACAAATTTGTTACAGATTTAATTTGCAAATACATTGATGTAAAAAGTACTTTTTTAATCATGCAATAAAGTAATTGTATTATTGAAATTTCAACAATATTAATAAATACTGTATTTTAAATGAAATTCCTGGATCCTGGCAACTTTAATAAATTTAATTAATATATGATAAATGAATATTTTATATGTATAAAAATTCGACATTAATAAACTTCGAAATAATTTCGAAAAAGTATTTATTTGATGTAATTTATTAGTCAACTTTCCGCTGCTTTCTTATACTTAATTATTTGCCTAAATTTTTGGAATGAATTAATTACTTTATTTGAAAATGCATTTAAGAATCGAATAGATCTTTTAAATTTTTAAGTAAGACTACTATTCGTACATTGAATAAAAAATACTTTTTTTATTTTTTGTACTAAAGTGTATCATCACTACTATTAAATTTTACATGCAGTAAAATCTTTTCATCATAGAGTTATAAATTGGTGGCAATTCAATAAAAATAAAAGGTTTCGATGTAAAAATAAAAGCTGAAAATTCTTTCTAAAATATACTTTTATTAAAGATCTTTATTTTACTACACTCAACTAAAACCATTCATTTTAGTTATTAAAACATTTTGACAAACATTTTAAGCTGAGAATTAAAAGTTTATTTTTATACAAGCTAATGCGGATACCTCAAAGTTATAGTTACTGAATTACGTTCTTGACGACCGAAATAAATTTCTATCATCTATACATTTCAGAATATTTAGAGTATAAGTTCTTAAATTGGTCATTTCAAATTGAAAAATAAATAAATTATTTTGATATGACTATCACTGCATAAATGTGCTAAATTCCGGCTTCCACACGGTGTCCTAAGTGTAATTGCAGAATACGTTATTATTCAAAATAATATACGTTGTTTAATCAAGAACATATCGCCTTCGATAATGGATATCCAGTAATTTCATGGACTGCACCATTCTGAATTAAGAGAAATGAATAAAGGGCAAACAGTACATAATAAACAATAAAGGTAACAATAATGGTGCTCGTATTAATGTTATTTCCAGTTAAAATTTTTATTCAAAAATATGTATGAATCTCGAAAAAGACGCATTTAATTAATCAATTCGTTTGATTGACATTTTCAATCAACTGAATTTCGAGAATGACAATTTTCTATTTTGGATACGATTGAATAAATATAAGATAAACGAAAAAACTTTATTGATTTAAACGTAAGAATGCACTCAGCGACATGTGCTACAAGCATCGGATATATACTTTAAACGAACCAATTTAAAAATAACTCGAGGATCGCTTCATAAGGACGCTCAACTTTCTTGCCATTAAAAACCAGAATCGAAAAATCAGCATTAAATCGAAGCCCCAACCGTAAGCGCCGCCGATAAAATGTCAATCCGCTGCAGTTTTGAAAGAAACCGTTGCATACTTACATTGGCGAATAGCGCGCGACCTTTAGTCGTATTGGACAGTAAACCAGCGCAGGCGGCAGTGGCGGCATAGCCACTCTTGCCCTGGCCAGAGGTATCAGCGGAGGCGGCGGCAGCGGCGGCGGATGCGGCGGCGGCTACTACTTCGCGTGCCGGTGGCAGCATATTCGCGTCGCACGTTGACAGGTGTCAGCGCCGAAGACGCTCTACGTCCGCTCGCGCGTGGCGCATACACTTTCCCTCCGCGCCTCCTCTCGCGACAGGCTCCGTTCTTCGATCGCGGCTCGGCTCTTTCTTCCGCCTCGGGCCCGCGGCGCGAACCGGTGCGCGTCCTCCTTCTCTCGTCTCTCGTCTCCGCGGTACGAAGGGCCCCAGCGAGTGCGATCGACGATTGCACAGGTTCGAAGCGGAGGAGAGTCTGTCGGTGCGGCCGCGGAAAATGGCGAGGACGTACTGAGCTTCGGAGTCGCTCGACGCCAGGCAGGGGAGCGCGCAGGCTACTGCTGCTGCTGCGCGCACGGCTCTCTGCTCCCCCGCATTGGGAAAGCTCTCCAGGCCGTCCGCCGCGGAAAAGCGCCTGGACGGGAGCGAGAGAGAAGGCGAGAGAGGGGAGAAACGCCTCTGCACACGCGGCGTCGCGGCGAGTCGGCGCGCTAAGCGTCGATCGATCGCGCCGCCAGAGAGCGCCCCCGACGAGAGCGCCTATCCTCGACGAGGGCTGGACCTAAGGAGATCCTGGCAATTTTCTTCAGGTGAGATATGTGCGAACATTTTTTTCCATCCTCTAGGCTTGACGTATTGGATTTCGAGCTTTTGGAATTTCAGAGGGGGCAGACTTGCGCCGGAGGGGAAAAGCTGCTGCGATATTGGCAGGAGTGGATACTTGGGGATGGGAGGGGTGGCCGGTTTAACGTACGGATTCACTACTTGCGAGTTCAGTCGCAGGGAATGAGAAAGTTGAGGATGCGAGTCAGAACAAAAGTAAGCGCGGTGATTCGGAAAAGATGAGAATTTGATTTTCGTTCTGATTTTCTGTTTATTTCTACGGCTTTATATGTTCCTTAAAAAAATGGTACAACAATTTTTGCAGTAAAAACGCTAATATTTTACTTTGATTAGTTTTATACTTTAAAAATCAAAACTTTATTTTCGCCAAAATAAAAACTTAAGGTCCTTTTTGTAGAAAATGAAGATTTCATTTTATTTTTGTCTGTTTTATTGTTTTAACCAAATCATGTTTATATTTATATAAAAAAAAAGTTTATAAAAAAATTCTATTTTCTACTTTTTTCAAATTTAATTTATACATATCTACAGTCATCTTTGGTGCAACTATGGAATAAAAAATACCTAGAACATTATTAGTCTAATTAAATATCTCAAAATTAAACGAAAAAAAAAAATAATATGATTTCATTGTACTAACATATCTCTGTTCTATTATGCTATCAATTTGCTTGTACTAACTCTAGTAAAAAGAATTTATAAAAACTTATAAAACCGTATATCCGGGTGCAGATGCTACATAAAACTCCATTAAATGGACTCAAATTTTTAAATTTTTATAAGACATTTTTAACAGGGAAATCAATTAAACATTTCTAAACTTTACTTTATCGATGTGTAAGCCTATTATACTTTTATTTAAATGAATTGAGAAAATGTATAGAGATCTTTTATTTTCAAGATTCTATTTAATTAGCAGCGAGCACGAAGATGCGTTTGTTGCAATAATGTCATCTAATCGGGGCCGCAGCTGCCTCTTTGCCGATTGAAGAATCGAAGTAAGAGCTACGTCACAGAACGCGTAGAAGCGTATTTGTCGACGTTTTCAGTTAATTGAATATAGATCTTTTTGAAAAGTTTTAGTTGCACGTTAAACGTGGACGTTTTCAGTTAATTGAATAAATCTTTTTGAAAAGTTTTCGTTTCCATGGAAATCTTCGTTTGTTCCTTTTTTTCAATGAATTCAATTTTTATTAAAACGATGGTCAGGTCTGATTTCGCTTTCAAAGCAAAAACAGCTTTAGTGTAAAAGTCTAGCAAAATTCAAACACGCTTGGCGCGTACTATATATTTGTTTAAATGTTATGAATACACATTTTTTATAATTTAGTTTTAATTATGTTAAATGATAAAATTATGAGATAGTTTTTATAAAATAAAGAAACGGAATTTTTTAATTATACTTTGACTTAATTATATAGTTTTAAATAGTTAAATATAAAAAATCTATTTAAAAAATTCAAACTTAGCGTACGTAGTGGATGTCGCGTCGATAATCAAAATAAATCAACGTTTCGACCCACGTGAAAAAATTTTGTAAAGTTTTTATGAAAATTTTATAAGACCCGTTTTTTATAAAACGGGTCTTATAAA
>UCOM01005055.1:0-10352 GCA_900474385.1 Ormyrus pomaceus | reverse complement strand
TCCTCCGGGTCATACGGTTGTGGGGTTTACGTGTTTAATGTTTAAATAAATATTTAAACATTAAACACTTTTTAAATTTAGCGCTGTTTCTCTTTTTTTGCGGACCGGCCGTAAGGTAATACTCAACGCTAGGCGGCGCAATCGGTTGTGGGGACAAATGGCCGGGTCTCGCATTTTCTCTCGCTACTCGCTACATCACCATCAGTCACTCGCGCGTACAACCTCTAAAACTGCCAGTGTCTAACCTCCCGAAAAATAACCTATCAAAAAGCACAATGCAGGTCGACTCAGACGATCAGAATAAGAACATGATTTCGAGAATAGCTCAACTTCGCTCTGTCTTGCGCGAGCTTCGTTTCGAGCTTTACCGCGAGAGAATTAATCTTCAACGTGAGCACCTTTCCTGTAGTACCGCCGCTTTTCTAGCTGCTCAAAAACGAAGCAGTCTTCAGCATTACAAAGGTACAGAACGTTTCTTAGTCGTTAAAAATCTTAGAAACTGATTAAATTTCAATGTGCCACTGATCTTATTGAATTAAATAAACTTTATGCTTGATTTAATATTATTCGTAATATAATTCAGCAAATTACAATTGATTTTTTCAATGCAATATTTAATTATTGGCTGTCTACGTAGGAACAATTGACTCATAACTCTGTATTAAATAATTGTGTTTTTTCTCTTGGAGAAAGATTCAGACGTTAAATTCTCAAAAAGTCTTAACTCGTCCAACCTGTCGAATTTGGAAGCTTCTGAGGTAAATAAGATTTTTGCTTCTTACGAATTAATCGCGTAAAAAAAGTCACTTAAATTTCTTACAGCTGCAGATACTTGCAGCCGATTTTTAATCGTTAAATTGTTCGTCCGACGCAGAAACCCGCAGCCGCATTACCGACAGATGCCTCGGATTTAGAACTAGCCACCTTCTATAAGCGCAAAATCAACGATCTCGAAACCGATTGCTGCACTCATCTCAATCAGTTGCGCTCGAAGTTTATCGAATCCAACATGTTTCTGCCGCCTTACGAGTCAGAGGAAAAAGAGCAATTCGCTGTTACGATTTCCTCCGCACCTAACAACCTTCTGAAGGCAACAGAGAGCATGACTGAACTGAAAATAAAAAGCGTTGATTTTCATACCAAGTTCGTACTCGAAATCATTCTGAAATTTGCTAAAAAAACGTCTCATAAGTTTCAACTTTCTTCAAGTCCAATGCTTATTGTTTTGTTAAGCCTGCTCGGAACTTTTTTAATCATCTAATCAAAAATAACTAAATGACTCAATATCAATAATTTCTCTACAGTTCCGGATCCATAAATGACGGAGTAGAAACTCTTTGGGAAGGAATGGGTGATCGTTTCAGTGAGTGTGATTTCTCGTATTCACCGAACGATGGTTCATCCGGTAACGAATACTCAAATGGTGGGATGTACAAAAAAGTAACACCTCCTACAGAATCATCGGAGCTAGCCTTTTGAGTTAATTTACTACTGGCTATTGAACTTAGTTTCGTCTTGTTATAAACGTTTTTCTTTTTTCTTAGATAAGAAAAAGTAAAATTATTACGTCGATAAGAAATTGTTTGTGAAAATAATTTACCAAACATTTACTTTTATTTCTGAAGAATTATACAGTATAGTCTGTAATTACAATGTGCCATTATTAAAATTAAGCCCTGTCAATAAAATACATATTTGTCTACCGTGTAGTTCAGTGTGTTCATTATCAAATTTTTCTGTGATTGTTAAAAAAAAATTATAATTACTTGAAAGACTGGTACTATTTGATCTCAACTTTCTGACATTAAATCTGGAATATATGAATTTAAACTCGTTTGCGAAAGCACCGATACATTTATTATTTGTCTTCTCGAAGCGTTACTAATAACTAGATCGATAAATTCCACTGGTCATACACACGTATATCAGCTGTGCACGTAATTAATTAGCGAAGGTAGAATTCTATCGATCTCGACCGAGTAGTTTATTACCCAAATAATTATTGGCCTTCTCGAACTTTATCGCGCGAAAATGACTCATGAACAAATCAATTTTCAAAACCCAATAATAAGTAAAATATTCAGTTGCTGGCATCGAAATAATGCCACGCAAAAGAATCTTGATACATCGTTCCTTAAAAAACAAAAATAAGATCCTACCAAGTATAGATTCCAGATAGAAAATCAGTCAGAAAGCCTTGCCGAGAAAACAGACGCCGATCGAAAAAAGCCGCGCCCTAAAGACTGCGAGTATACTGGCTCCCTGGGTTATTGAACTTGCCGTTGATTCACGCTCTTTTACAGAAACTGAACAAGATTCTTCGATATTTCCTTTCCCATAGTTCACTCGGCGATTTATCCGCTTCGCAACTCATCGTCTAAAGTGTAACTGCTAGCAAGAAACTGGTACGGATTAGACACTGAACTTTTTACTTGGATCGATTAAGTTTTGTCAAATTTTTAAGTTTGAAGAACAATTAAGTACGAAACATTCATCCTTTTTCAATTTCCTTATAAAAACTCGCACTCGTCTATAATTTACTTGAACCAAAGAATAAAAGTAGCTCTTAATTTAAGCATCCACCAGGTCTTTGCCTCTACGAGCCTTCTTGTCAACTTGGGTAGCGCTAAAGCGCACGGCATGTACGATCTTACCGCATTCCACGAATTCCCGGCTCATCAAGAAAATATGAAAACCCCGTCGGGCTCTTTGACGGCATCATCCGCGCCGTCAAAGAGACAAAGTGCCGCGAGCCAGAGATTAACGAGACCGATCGAGCCACTGACAAAAGAAAAGCTCGTAAGCTTACATAGCAGTGTAAAAAACTTATAAATTCGGCTGTTCCTTGAAAAAAGAAAATCGTTGCTCTGCTCTTAGAAGAGCTGCACTGAGTATAAAAAATGCAAAACGTACAGACTCTGCTAAGCAGCCGCTCCATTCTCTTTCTGATGTTTACTTGATCCGGTCGTGCGGCCGCATTGATAACTGGTATTAACGCGAGTTCATTTTGAACATACGATAGAGCTTGAGAGAGAGAGAGAGAGAGGGGGGGGAGGGGGAAACCGCGAGCGAGGCTTTAGTTGCCTGGCCTTAGTGCGGTCGAGGCGTCGATTTTAACCCATGCCGCCGCCGGTGAAACTCGAGTTTCCCATCGTTTTCCAACCTCAGGGATTTAAACCATCCGATTGTCCGCGCGCGACTGGCTTACTTTGCGGCGAAATCGCCTTGTGCGGTGAGAGCTGCGAATTGAGTTCAATATCAACCGATGCGCTTGAGACACTTTGCTTAGCTTTTCACCTGTACTAATAAACTATAAACTATATATATATATATATATGAAATTGCTTACGAATATAATAATCGAGGGTTACTGGAAAAATACTTCGGGAAAGTTCATTAAAGAGCGTGCCAGAATTTGGTAAAGCCAACTCACTATAGTACTCATTTCATTTCTGAACGGAAATATTCACAAGAAAATCGCGTGAAAATTTCCGCAGGTATGATTATCTGGCCTTCTCTAATGGGTTAAGAAAAAGTGCATTGCATTCGCTATACCTTCATTAAAAGGATTATCCGAACGAACATATGCCGATTCGCGTACGAGGCGACCGAAAACTTTGTTCCCGCATTTTTCCAGGGGACCGAAAGTACATTTACGGGTCTCAACAATCGCGCGGCCGCTCTCGAGGGAGGGAGGGCAAGCTGACACACATTGTCCAGAAGCCAACAGTCGAAGGCGAAACGATCGATGAAGCAGTTCAAATGTAAAGCACGCCCGGAAGCAAATCGAGGTGAAAATCCGTGGCCGACCGGTGACGAGTCTCCTGGGGAGACACGGGGAGAGGAGGTCCTTTGCTCCGCGTCAACTGATAAGGCAGCTGCTGCGCTGCTGCCCCACAAGACCTCCCAGGCAGCCCATGATTGACCTGATCGGATTTGACTTGCACGTCGCCTTGCCTTGAACGCGGCTAATCTCGATGCGCGTATGACGAGCTCGAAGATTTCAATTGATTTCTACGCGACCAGTAGATATTTACTGCATCCAAGTGCGTATTAACCGCTACACTGAGAGAAGAAGTATAGTAAAAATTACAAATAATCTTGTAAAAATTACCATACTGTCTAGTAAAGTTTCTGTTGGTAAATTTTCCTACAAAGTATGGTAATTTTTTGGGTTTTGACAGTCTGTGGCGGCTTTACTAGGCAGTATTGTAATTTTTACTTAACCTTTCTCTCAGTGTACCAACTAAATTAGTACTGCTGATATACTCGGAAATTAGTAACAAAAATCTGCAAGTTTATTGTTTGACGTATTTTTTAGAAAAATTCGTCTACTTGGTCGCTTTTTTTAGCCTAAACCGAGAAAAATTTTTTGTAAAAATTACTATTTTAATAGTACTCGGAGGACAGACTCATATTTTAATAATTTTTACCGCAATTTTAGTATTTTTTGCAATATATTTCGTATATTTTACAATAATTTCAGTAAATTTAGAAACTAAATAATAATTATTAGCAAATTAATTATGCGTTTTTTTCGTATAAAAATAAAATTAAAATAAACAAAAAAAATTAAAATTAAATAGAATAAAAATTTTTCTTTAAATTCAATCTCATTCATAAAAATTACTATGTTACATAGTAAAAATTGCTATAATTTGAGTAAAAATCAAAAAGTCTTTCTCAGTGTACCGTTTTTTCAATAACAGACAGGGCTTGAGCTTTTCTACTGTCTACCTTTTTCAGATCCAAAAGAGAACTAATTGAAAGTAGTGAATTAGCACAGGAAAACCTTTTTCCAGCTAAAACTTCTCTTTTTCTCCATAGACCCTTTTTTATTGTATAACTTTCCTCAAGCATAGCGTAACATTCATTGGTCTGCTGTCTTTTGCTCGAGGGATTCTACTTAAGGAGAAATACAGGCAAAATTTGGTCTTTATTTCAGATGGTTTAATTTCATTCTTTTTTGAAATTCAGATCCAACTACTATTATGCAAAGCTTTTATATGTATCAAGTTTTAGCATTGATTTTTCTCAATTGATTACATGTTCACGACATATTCCTTTATAAAAAGCTTTACAATGTTAATATAAAAAATGATAAAGCTTAAATTCTGCAATTATTGTTTACGTAATTGACTAAAAATGTTACGACTTTCTGATGCAAACATCTGTAATTTCTTGCATGAATTTCAAAGTCGGTTAATTTTTTGTATTGAAAAAGAATTCAAGGCCTTTCCTTGAATTAAATTTCTGTCATCCTTTTTGTAAAAAAATTATTTATTTTTAATTAAATATTTTATTCAAAACAATTTTGTAGGCTACAGTGTAAGATCTAACTTTCTACGACTTTTTGAAAAATCCTTTAACAATGCCACTTCAGCTCTGGATGTATATTATTTCAATATTATGAAATTTAAGCAGTTCTAAAAAATTCTACAGAGAATGCAGATCTCATTAATTTAATATTTCTTACATGCGTCTCGTGAATGCAATTTTTTTCGTATTTTTTCTGCTCTCAAATGATGCTGTTTCCACTAGATGCTTACAATTATAAAATCCAAGGTTAATTGTTTAATTAAAAATACCGCAACTTCTGTTTTATCACTTAGCATAAAAAACTCTCAGTAGGAAGGCAGCGGAGAGGAAAGCTCGCTGGATGGGAAAACTTCGACAATTTGATTAAAACTACCCTGCTCTGGCTCTCGGATACAATTCATCTCGTTTTCCTAAAAAGTTTATATCGTACCGCTTTCTTTGTTTATAAAGTAAGGCCGTAAAACCTCGCCGGAGAACTTTCGCCTCTCGTTGCAGCGATGAAAACTTTATACCCTCGATATTTTAATAAATCCTCATCGGCCGCTTAGACGCAGCCGAAGTTTATGTACGGTATATAGACTGACATAAATATTTTTTCGAACAGTGTACCTTATAGTCAAGCGTAGAAGGTCAAAAAGCAAAGGATGAAGAAATGGACTGGGAAGAAGCGGCCGGAAATTGTCAAGCTATAAATGACCGGACTCGTAGGAAACGAGTCCCGATGAAATTTTTCAAGCGACGCTTAAGCTCCTCGAGCTTCGCTTAACAACCGGAAGTTTCATCATTTCATCTCTCGCGTAATAAAGCCAGTAAGGGGAAGTGTAATTTTTCCTTGTATCTGAGGTAATCTTGACGGAGTTCGTTAAGCGTAGTCTAATATCTCTTTTACTAATTTGTATTATCACATAATTATTCATTTTTGTGGCGAGTAAATTATTGTTAAAAATCATCATGCAAGAAAAGCTTTTTAACATTATTATCATTAATTTTCTGGAACATAAGTAGTTCATCAATTATATAGATCACGTCTGCTCTACTTATTCCTTTAAAAAAAAATAAAAATCTACTTTCGGGAAATAATAAAGAATCCCTTCCGCTCGGTTCTCCAGAGGCAAAGTCGAAGATCTTTCTGAAAAGTGTATAAGCTTCTTCAAACAGTTAAAACAAGCAGGCAATGTAATTTTAACCGGAACGGGAATATCGGCGAGCTGCAAGAGTTTTAACGCGTCAAGAAGAAAAAGTGTGCCAGATATCCGAGAAAATACTTACTTCTCCGTTGTCGCGTCCGCAAAACTTTATATCCGGCCGCGACCGTCGTCGAAAAATTAACTCCACGGGAAAAATGTCGCGGTCGTCTCGTGAGGCTCGGAACTTCTTCCTAGAACTTCTTGCTAAAAACCCGAGAAAAATTGCTCTTATACATCTTACATCTTACCAGCGAGAATTAGTAAACTGACGCGAAAATTCATCTGTAATAAGAATGCGATCGAGCGGAAAGGTAGATTGAAATGTGTGGCTAAGAGGTCACGGTATTTTCTCTTAATACATCTCAGATTCGTAAAAGCTTCAATTAAAAAAAGATAAGAAAGAATAACCGTGGTAGAGGTCTTGTTAAAAAAGTCAAGTACTTATCTTAGAACGAGTAAGCAGTTCGTAATGGCAATATAAGAAACAAATTAGATCTTTTAATAATATTCTTTTAAAGAGTTAAAACGTTTTAAAATTTTCCTCCCTTTCTTGCTATCTCCACTTGTCTTTTATAATATTTGATCCTGATTCTTTTTTTTCTGCGTAATGGGAACTTAGCACTTCTTTAATCTCTGATGAAAAGCCATTCATTTGCTATATCGAAACACTCTTGTAACTTTTGCTCTTTCTCGCTTTTTCTAATTTTGTTGCTGTCGTTGCTTCTGAATGAAAAAAAAAACTAAGGAAGAAACGAAATTGAACATTTAATTTACTTTTTCAAACAAATAATTAGCTACGCAATTTTACAGTAATTTTGAAATAATTTAGTTGTCAAAAAATTTATCATCATTTTTATTATTTGAGCTTGAAATCGAACTCGTGCATATTGCTCCAGAAAATTCTTTTGAATCCTTGACCTTAAAAAACAAGCAGCCACAACCGATAAATTTGAACTTTAATCAATCGTAAATCCAAGATTTAGGATCTAGTCGTCTCCTTATTCAAAACTTTAAAATTGAACGAAGGCACTATTTTTAGCGAACAGTTTTGGGTTGCATAAGTCAAAAAAAAGTCCGCGAAATTCGCTAAATAAATTGCTGTGCACTCCTGCGGGAACTTTTCTATTGGACAAAATGATTTATTGTTTTCCCTCTTTCTTTCTCCACTCCGTTCGACCTGGTTTTCTTACGCTTTTCGGCGCATATACATATATAAATGCTGCGAGGCAGAATTATAAAGTATAACAAACTAGACGTTCTAGCGAAAACTTCATTATGTTTATATAGGACCGCTTATCTTTTCTCTTCCCGAGTGCGAAAAATGGAGTTACAGAATCGAGGAAGAAAAGCAGCACGTATTTTTCTATTATTTAGCATTGAAAAACTTGATTTATCCTAGTTTCTTATTTTGTTTCAACTTGTAAAGCTATAATGTTCCAAAATCTGTTCATTCAACGCGATTGCCAATACAGCCTGAAAATTAGTTTAAAATAAACGGTAGGATTATAGTGTTAAATTTACGTAAATTGTATAAAAAAATAAAATTGAAGCATTACTTTAAAATTACATTTTAAAACAGACTTCTTCTCAATGCGTATAAGAAATCAGAAACTTTCAAAACTTATTAACCCGTGTAAAAAAATTAGGTTTGGCCCAAAAAAAATTTTTTTTTTTTTTTTTTTTTGTTTTACCCAATTTAAATTAATATAAATATAATAAAGGGGTGCTTGCTTGCGAGATGTTAGGTCACAGCTCGGATTACTGCATCGTCATAGAGTGCCATCACAGCCGGTGTAAGGTCTTTATAACTCTGGTCGAAACCAGGTTCATTATGAGCGTGCGGTAACACGCCTCTGGACTACCTAAGACGGCCCGCATAACTTTCATAGAGGGAGTAATTACATACTGTTTTAAATAAAGTATGCTTAAAAAGTTCATTGTGGGTGAATTCTAAATACAGCGAAGGCACGATCAGTTTTAGTTTTAATCCTAGTGTAGTAAGCGCCACCGCTGGGCGACGCTTACTGCATAAACGTAATTCTCAAACTCAAAAAAAATACAGAAAAATGAACTCTTTTACAATGAAAATCTCTCTCTCTCTCTCTCTCTCTCTCTCTCTCTCTTTCTGTCTTTGTTCTCGGTAAATTGATCACTTCCATACAGTTTCGATTACAGAGTATTCCCAGTTCGAAATCCATAAGGGAGTCGCGTGCGTGAAAACGGCTTATTCTCCTCTCGCGTACCGTGATGATCAGCCGAATTCAATAGTTTTTCAATTCACTCGCCAAAATTTACGAGAGTGGAAGTAACTGATCGCGAAAATTATTTAAGAAACTAAACTGAATTTGAAAAACTAGTATAACAAATATCAAGCTAAAAGAGCTATAAGCAGCTATAAATTAAAAATTAAATCAGGATTAAATGCACTACCGAAATATCTGCAGAAACTCCAATGTTAGAAACTTTTATAATTCTTCAATTAATCCGTATAAAAATAGTTAATTAAAGCCACCTTAAAAATAGCTGAGATTCTGGAAAAAAAAGTGCTTAATGAAAAGCAAATTGATTTAAAATCCAATTCGTCCACCGTTTCACTCAAGCACGAATTATCCCATCTTCGTCTCCCCCTTGTCCCACTTCTAACAACCTGAACATCGCCCCAGGACTAATGGAAGTTCGCGCAACAGGAAATTGCGATTCCTTAACCTTATACTCGCGACCACAGAGCGAAAATGCAGGAAGGATGTGTAAATTATTACGCGTCGCTCTGCAATGTAGCCGGAATTGAGGACGAATCACGCACTCTTGGCGCGCGCTGTTTTTGCTCAATCGGAACCGCCTCCTAAATGTCAAATTCATCAAAGTAGCCCCGGTAGAGAAATGTTTCTGCCGTCGTTGAGTAGACGATGGGCAGAATCTGTGGAATCGCAACATCGCGTGGCGATGTTTCGTATTCATATATTAATTTTTTCGTTTCCTTCCATGATTCAATTCAATTTTTACTTGAAAATGTATAATAATAGAATTTTGCCATATTTCTGATGAAGAAGGCCAGAATGCATGTTGCTCTAGGGCAGATTGTCGGGCAGAAACAGTTCTAAAAGGTGGCCAATTTATCAAAATCTGCCATAAATTTGGCCAGATTCTGCTGACACTTTCTGCCAGAGAGACTTTTTGCTTAATCCACTGCGCAGAAAATTGGAATATCACGACTTTTTGGGTTTAGTCAGTCAATGTATAGAATTAAAACAGTATTAAATCACTGGAGATTAAATAGTTTTAAAAACATATTTTGAACGTGTGAAATGAATTTATTGCGTAACTTATGCTTATACGATAATCCTGACTAATTGAACCGGCTAACCGTCTTATTGACTTTGAAGCTTACAACGCTAATGAATTCCACTAATGACTAATTCAATGAAATTCTGAAACCCCGTCTCTAAATCCCACGCGACGGGGATCGTTTAAACTGCCGATTTAACGAGTCGAATATTTTTCGGCATAATCGGCGCGGCGACGACGTTAGGAAAAGGGGCGGGGAGAGAGCGATATAAGCATGCGGGGGGGCATTGAGAGGTTCGCGTGCTCGTCGATGGCTTACGTGTGCGCGTGTGCGCGCGTACCGAGGGCGAGACTAAACAGCAAGGCGTCGCGCGGCAGCGATCGAAGCCTCTTGGGCACCCGGCGCTGGCCCTTTTCATCGAGCGCCTTTCAGCTTTCGCGTCCGTTAACCGCTCTTGCGAGGTTTCCACCTATGCCGGGTGCGCGGACTTAAGGCGAAATACCAACTGGGAGGATCAGATCTTGCGGAGACTGATATCTGAGGGGGGGGGGGGGGGAAAA
>UCOM01005054.1:0-10339 GCA_900474385.1 Ormyrus pomaceus | reverse complement strand
GTCAAGCGAAATCAACACCTAGACCCGAAAATTACGTAGTTCGGAACGTTCCGCAACTCAACGTAATTTTCACGCATTTCGGAACACTCTGAAAATCGGGCGCCGAGTTTCGGAATACGCCCATTATAATAATATCAATTATAAAATATTAATTTGTCTAACGTATTAAGAAAATGAATTACATTTGGCAACATCGCCAAATGTATAAGTTCGAACAGGCACGTATATATCTATATACATATCGGTATGGTAGTATCGGTGGTCCTCTACGTATAACCCCACTTTTATTATTTAAATGTTTTTGCAATTTCATAATTGTTTATATTTCAACCTTTCTTAGAATTAATTAACTGAAATGTTTGATATTTGCTGTATATAAAGATTAAAACTAAATAATTTATTTTTAACAGAAAAATAACTTATCATAGAAACTTTTAAAAAATACAATTTTTAATTTATAAATAATTATTAGTTGCTTTTTAATTAATTGAATTTATAAATAATAGTTAGAATATTTTCAGGAAGTATAGTGACTGTTATAAATTAAAAATTAAAATTACTAATCGTAATTCTGATGCACAAAATGAGTTGAAGAGTCACGCAAGGTGCCGTTTTTTTACAACGCTGCCAAGTTTTCATGTGACAATCGGAATGAATATTTTGTGAATTTCTCCCATAGATTGTCGGCACAATGTATTTTTTTGTTGGTACCATTAGAATCGTTATGAATCAACTCTATATTACTTCGTTTTTAGTGTATATATTTCCTTTTTCTATAAATAACACTGATTTCCCCCATCATGCGTTTTGTGCAAGACCCCCCTTAATTATTTACCGTCGTTGATGAACGTCTTGACGTTCTTGTGTTGACAAAATTACCTAACTGAAGACTAAAATTCGTTTCTCGAATTTTACCAGAAATTTTGCCAGAAATGAAGCAGCAAAAATGAGCTGCATCGGTAATCGGTATAATAGTAAGACCGTTACTCCGTAATCCACGAATTTACGATTTTCCAATAAATCTTTGACACTTGGAGAACCGCCCCCTCAAAAGGGCACTCGGCCACTCCCACCCAAAATCCATTCCTATATTTAAGAAAAAACAAGCGGAAGCTTAAGCTCTGCAAGTACGACAAATCGAGAACGCGGCGAGGTGCAGCCGATCCCGTAATGATACACCTGTGCTCCTGCTCCTTCATCGAGCCCGGAGCAGTGCTGCACCTCGTGATTTACTTTTCGGCGAAAAAAAATACACGCCTACGCCTCGTATACCTTTAATCCCGTTATAATTTAGGCTGCGCGAAAGCAGCGCAGGAACCCTTTCGCCTTATATTCTTTCGGCTGCTGCTGCTGCTGCTGTTGCCCCTCTTGTTCTTTCGGGGAGATGCGATATCGGCGAATTTATTATGCAGCGGCGGGCTTGCGCGAAACAAAGGCAGCGCTCGCTTTTGTTACGAGAAAGGATGCTGCTCTGCGGCCATTATTATGCGCGCGCATTCGCGCGAAAGAGCGTGAGAGGATATCGTTGCGTTTGCCTCGAAATGATAATTTCTTAATTTTCGGATTCGCTTGTTCTTTATGCGAGAGCGAGAGAGAGAGAGAAAGAGTGCCATTGTGCTTTTCGGGAATTGTTTATGGTGTTGATGCCGAGGATTTTATGAGCGTGTTTGCCCGATTGTATTGGGGGAGAGGATGAGAGGGATTTCGGGCCGAATTGGAGCTGGCGCGGTTAATGATTTGCCCGGGCCATAAATATGTTTTATGCTTCAGAAGTGCCAGGAAACGTAATTATCTTTAGAATTCGTGATAAATTGAGTTCCCCTTTTTCGATGCCGAAGTGCATATGTAGTAACTTATTTCGGTAATTTTACAGTTAATATTTCTAACGAGATATAGACTTTCTGCTCATTCTTCCTGGGGTATTATTTTATTGTTTTCTGTTATTGTTTGTGCTTATGGTTGATTTCTTACTTCCTGCATTTTTCATAACTTTATACTATTTGTAGCATATAGTGTTATTTTTAATGAACAATAATTTTACTTATAATTTGATAATTTAATTCTTTCATTCATGTAATTGCATAGTAAATTGGAAAAAAAGTGTAGAATCTTTTATTGCCGAGATAGCCGAGAGGCAGGACATAAATATGTAAAGCATTTTTTGGACGCTACGTGGCGCTCGAGATCAGGCCGAATGTTCAATTGCTCTGTCAACTAGTTTTGACATTTTTTTTTCTAACGCAAAAGGTGTACATTTTGCATACTGTGTCAAATAAATTAAAAAAAATTTCATAATATAAAATAAAATATGAGAAAGCAATAATAATTTCACGGAAATAATGCAGTACTTTCAATAAGTATGGTAACTGTTTACAAAATTATACAGATTTGGGAACAATAATATTTTTAAAATAAGGAGGGTAGAACAGGTTGATTGATTGAGGTAGTTATACGTATACGTGATTTCTTCGACCACCGCAGCCGGAAGGCATTGTAGATAGATTACGAAAATGCAAGGTATAATACCGATGCGGAGAACTGAATATTAATCATTAGTAATATGTATATCTCGATGTACATTTTTATAGCCAGGATTTTCAGAGTTTCTAATTATGTTAAATTCAGATAAAAATAAACTTTTTATATGATTTTGAAGTGCTTCTTAAGTCCTGGTAAGCTTTGTTTTTTCATAAAAGTTGTGCAAATAAATGTTTTTTAAAGAAATAAAATAAATAAGTGGAAAAATTAACAAAATGTTAAAGATCGACGGGTTACATCAGATACGTAAGTTTCAATTATCTTTCAATTTTATTGAAAAAATTCAAAACCGTTCGACTATTTTACGAAGCTAAAAACTTACAAGTCAAAAATCTTTATATGGCCAAAAACACGGTAGATTAAAAAAAAAAATTTTTTTCCCCAATAGATTTCGGTGCCATAATTTTAATGTAAAATCAATGTTCACGATACAATCTTATATCTCAATATTGGCAAAAAAGAAACACGAGCAGCACTCCTTGCCGATCCAAAAATCGAGAGCGCCTCGAAAAAAAGTCCCCCGAATCGAAAATAAAGAGATGCGCCGCTTGCCGAATACATATATTCATCCGGGAGCGCGGCAGCACGCTCTGCTCCTCTCTTTTCTCTCTCTCTCTCATCTCGATATACTTGGCGCGCCGCGCCGGGGCCCGTGTCCCACTACACGCGCGCCACGCACGTATATCCACACACGCGCGGCCGATGGTGGGGATATGCGGCGCGCGCCACGGGCCTAATGGTGGGGAGGCCGGCTCGCGCGCGTACGTGTGCTCCTTCTCCTTTCTTCTTTTTTTCGCTTCGGGCCCATTCTCCCCCTCACCCTGCACCCCCCTCGCGCGGGCTGCCCCCTCCACTTTCAGAATCCCTCCGCGCGCGCGTTCACTCTCTCTCTCTCTCTCTCTTTCCCCTTTCATCCGTAATGTATTCTCTCTCCTCTCTCTCTCACTTACTGCTTTCTTCTCTCCCCCTCGCGTCTCTTTTATGCTTTTCGGTCCTCTTTCAGATTTGCTCTCTCTCTCTCTCTCCTTCTGTTCTGCTTCCTTCTATACGCGCGAGGAGCTCTCTTTTCGGCTGTCGCTGTCCTTCTTTTTCTCATTCACTCTTGCTTTGGAGTTGTAGCTCGTAACTTTGTTCTCTTTCTTCAAATACAGCTCCGTACGTAGGTACTAAATAAGAAATGTCGCAATCGCTACCGGATAATCCTAAAAGAAATATCCGATAAGTTACGGATTTTAACTGAGGGCGCTTTTGGCGCTGCAACGTCATCTCTATTTACGAGGAAATTTTATGATAATTGCTTTACCGAAAAATCTCATCTTGCCGTTTTATTGTTGGTTCTCAAAATTTTCTTCTTAATTACTGCCGCCGAATCGCAGTATTTTACACGCACCTCGGTACATTTAGATCTGCAACGTATACAAAAAAAAGCATTTCACGCGATCACTATATTTAAACTTCCATTGAACGCCGCTAGGAAAGTACTTTAGAAAAAACCATAAATTCAGCCTTATCTCCCTCTCGGCATTATCTTTTTTGTAACCCTCCATCACCCTCCCTCTCTTTTTGCCTCGCTTTATCTGTCTCGGAGCTACTCTCAGCGCGAGGCGAGCGAGAGTCGTGCGGCGCGAGCTTGCGCCCGACTTCTCCCCCCCCACCACCCATTAGCTTTTTCGGGGCCCGCTGCCGGGCGCGCGCGGCCTCCTCCACCTCCTCCCCGCTTCTCCTTCCCCGCGCCTCCCCCTTCCCTCCTCTGGACCAGTCTCTTTTTTGCTGCCGGTAACTGTTCAAATTTCGTTCGCCGCGCGCTGCGCGCGTACGCGTATTTGGGGAGGGGGGCGACCGGGGATTCGGGCGCGTGGGGATGCTGCCGCTGACTGATGTAGGACCCTCGCATGCGCCGAGGCCAGTGCTTCTCAATTCGACTCGCTTCTTATATACCAGTGGCTCGTTTTATGTACGAAAGCGCGTAGGGCGCTCTCTGGGCTTTTTTTTATCATTCAGATTAGGGTTTTTTCGAGCACCGAAATGAGTTTAATCTTTTATAATTTAAAAATGAGATTGTATTTATTGTAATGCGGAGCTGAATTGAACGCCGTTCGCGCGATTATGTTTGGACAGAAGTTTTAATTTAAATTTTTAATTAGATTATAAAAAGGGTAAGAGGCGAGATTCGCGGTAACGTTACGCTTTTGCAGCTACTGTTATTTATTGCAAATAAGTTAATTAAGAAAGTATCGGATGGTTTATAATTTAATTACACAAAGATTTTAATATACGCATGGGCATGAATGTTGCCATTGATACTGTAATGAACATGTGCAGTTATTCAATTACACTTTATTGTAAAATTTAATTCTATAACTTGCGTATTCCGTTTTTATTAGAGCTTACACGTTTAAATAACAAATTCGTGTATAATACGTTACTGTAAAAATTTTTCGTGAACTACATTTAAACAACGGTCATTTTAACAAAGCTCGTAATTAACCCGTGCGCTATTAAAAGATCCAAGATGAAAAATGTATACCGCGGCCGGCGAACATAATCAGCGCAGCTAATGAATCAACAGGTTCCCGGCTAAAAAAAAAACTGCAGCGTTCGATCTCCCAATGAAGACCGCTCCATCGTCACCTCAATCCGGCCCAAAAAGTACCCAAGCCCCAGATGCGACCGAAATGGAACTTTCAAATTCAATAAAATAAAATGAAACGAGGCCCTCTCTCCCACTCGCTCGGCGCGAGCAATAATCGATCGGCACTCTCAATTTCCTCGGCGGTGCTCTGCACTTTGCTCTTGGCCGCTATACGTGCACTTGATCTTGCACGAGCCTCCGCGACGCGCATTCCGGCGCGCGTATGTGTGCGCGCGCGCGCGCGCGAGCGAGCGAAAGTCCCCGTTCTCGATTGCGCGCGCACACACACACGCGCACACATAGAGGCGCGCGGGGCCCGCGAAAGGGGGAGGGATGCGGTCGCGTGCCGCGAGTCGGCCGCTCGCGCCGACGATGCCGAAGGGGAAGGAAGGAGACCGAGAGAGAGAGAGAGAGAGAGAGAGAATCTCGATGAGCGCACGCAGCCGCTTCGTCCGTGTGAGTGCGCGCTCACGCACATTTCGACGCCACGATTTGCAGGATCTCACTCTCGCTCGCGAGGCCCCTAATTGCACTTGGACTACGCGCGCCTGTGAGCACTCGATAGGTACATAGAGTAGCGCTCGCGGAGCTGCGTTAATAGCGAAGCAGTGCGCTCGGAAGGGTGCACGCGGTGATTTCGAGAGAGCCTCGTGCGTACTTGTTGCGTACGTGTATACATGTCTACTTGTTGATCGAGCACAGATGCAGGCATGATCTCGGGCTCTCACCGACGTGCGCTCGCATACTTGTTGCAGCGAGAGCAGCAGAAGCAACAAGCAGCTAGGGGACGAAGAGGGAGAGATAGAAAGAGCCAGTGAGAGAGAGAGAGAGGGAGAGAGTAGTGCGCACGCGCGCTTCAAGTATACATGCGTATATACGAAGCAGAGCAGAGATGAAGTGGAGAGAGAGAGAGAGAGAGAGAGAGAGAGAGAGAGAGAGAGAGAGAGAGAGAGATAGAGAGGAAAGGGCAGTTGGACCGGTGAATACAGCTCCCTCCCTCTCTCCCTCCCTTCCCGCTCTCCGGCAGACGAGCAGACAAGCCGGCCTAGGGCCCCTGAACGTACTGCTGTAGGACGGCAGAGTGGGAACAGGAGTCGCGTGCCCCGAGCTTCCTATATAAGGCCCCCGGCTCCTCTTGCCGAGTTATTTCGGGAGACCCAGCCTTCGAGTGCACATCGTACACAGTCCTTGTGCTCTCGTCCTTTGCCCCTCTCTCGCTCTCTTCCCTCCGATCGACAGTTTCCCGGAGACACTCACGTGCTCTCTCACAGTCGTACTCCAGTGTATCGTTTTCCAGTGCCACGGAAAAGATTCTCAGACTAAAGACAATCGCAAAGAGGTAGTGATTCCGAGCCTCTTGCGTTTATACAACTCAGTGCACCATGACTCTCGAGGAGCACCAGCTCATCTACTTGGGCCAGCCGGAACAGCAGCAGCAGCAGCACAACAGCAGCAGCAACAGCAGCATCTCAGCTCCATGATGATGCAGCCACAGATCTATCACCAACAAAACATCAACATCGCCTCGCACCGCGGCAACGTCATTGTCTCGGCCCCGAGCCCCGTCTCCGAAAGCGGCAGCATCGAGAACGAGCAGCAGCAGCAGCAGTCCCAGAGTCAGCAGAAGCGCAAAATGTACGGACAAGTATGCAGCGTGGCGACGCCGCAGCAGGCCTCCGTCGCGCGCAGGAACGCCCGGGAGAGGAACCGCGTTAAGCAGGTGAATAACGGCTTTGCTACTCTCCGCGATCACATCCCCCCGGCCCTGGCGCAAGCTTTCGGCAGCCCAGGAACGTCGCAGGCAGGCGGCTCCCGCGCGGCCAACAAGAAGCTCTCCAAGGTCGAGACCCTCAGAATGGCCGTGGAGTACATCAGGAACCTCGAGCAGCTCATCGAGCAGCACGACGCCGACTCGTCCTCCTCGTCGGCCGGCTCGCCGCTGCCCCAGAACAACCAGTCCATGTGCTCCTCGTCCAGCGTCGTCTCCGAGCTGGACCACCACCAGCAGCAGGTCGAGTTCAGGGACCAGTCGCCCGACATCATGCCCTACGACCACCAGCAGGACCTCCAGCACAACCTCCAGGACTGCCAGCAGCAGTACAACCAGAGCCCGATCTACGTGCCGACGCCCTCCTCCGAGGCGTCCTGCTCGCCCACCCCGAGCTTCATGTCCGACGCCTCGTCCGTCGGCGGCGGCCAGATTTACGGCGCCACCTTCGACAGTCAGATCTACTCCTACGGCGTGAACGACGAGCTCAGTCCCACCCAGGCGGTCGTGGACCTCATCAACCTCTGGCAGAACCAAGTACCTCAGCAGATGTCGCATTAGACGCGAGCGGGGACCGGGAGGACGGAGCTTCTCGGCTTGGCGGAGACAGATTTTTTATCAGGTTGGTTTCACTTTCTTTTTCGACAATTTTTCACATTTCAATATGTATAATATGTAATTGCTTAAATTTAAGAGACGAGTGCACCAAAAATTTTGAAAATAATTCATCAAAATTTTCGACTGTCCCCTCCCTCTTCAGAAAATCCGCAGCGTCAGGCCCCCTCGAAAGTCTCCTCCAGCACCCCTTTCGCTTAGCCGGTCAATTTACGAATTTTCCGCAAAAGCGCGGCGAATCGGCCGCCGACTCGGAATCATTAACGAGGGCGCACTTCCTCCGCTGCTTAACGCCGCAAGCTCAAAGGAAAACGCTCCTCTCCGCCGGCTAGATTTGTGACCTTGCCCTCACAATGCCGTAAACGCGACCCCCTCGTTCCTTCTCTCTCTCTCTCTCTCTCTCTCTCTCTCTTTTCATTCAAATGCGCCTAGACTCCATTCAGAGCGTACGGGATACAGCATCCGAGCCACGCTTTTGTCCGCGAGATTTCTTTCAGCGAGCGCGCTCTTTTCTTTCGCTCTCTCTCTCTCTCTCTCTCCTCCCTTCCTCTCTCTCCCTCTCTGAAAGCGAGCGACGAAGACGAGAAGAGGTCCCTTTTTCCTCCCCCTCTCTCTCGCTCTCTCGCGCGGACCCTCCCCTTGTCGCATTTTCCACTGTGCGCACGCTCGCATTGATTCGTTTCATTTCTCCGTCTCTCTTTTTTTTTTCAGCCGAGTCCTTTCGTCTCCCGGCTCGTTTTTCTTGCTCTTCGTTACGCCGGGATTTCGATACCGGAGGACCGGGCCCGGGGCTTCTCTATCTCGCAGGGACTTTTATTCGCGCCTGAGCTTTTGTCCCCCCGGTCCCCGGGGCATCGATCAAGTCTCTCATTTTTCTGCCTTCTTCTCTCTTTCATTATAGTTTCTTTCTTTTTTTCACACTTTTTTCACGCTTCGCTATCTTCCCGGCTGCCCGTTGTAAAGCAGCCTCTATTTTTCGTGCAAAATTATAGATTTGCCAATGATCGGCTAATTAAATCTTCTCCATTCCCAAAGATCCTCGAAATTTGTCCTCGCCGCCTTTGCAATAAAGGCGAGCAAGAGAAACAAAGCGAGGATCGTTAGTTGCATCTTTTTTTTCATCCCTTAGCCTTTCTCTTTTCCATTTCCACCGGGCGTATCTTTATCTCGGTCTCTCGGTTTTCCTTTCTGGCGCTCGCCTTTGCTGCATTGAGCACGAATGCATCCCGCAGGCAAGCCCGGGATAAGGCGATGAGAGAGAGAAAGAGAAAGAGGAGGAGATTCTCTTTGTCGGTACCTGCTCGCCTCGAACCGGAATATATAGGCATAGAGAGAACCTCCGCTGCCATCCCTTCGTCCGAGGCGAAAATTCTCTTTTACCGAAAATCATCCCCTGAGCGCTCATTTTCTGTACCTGCGAGTAAGCAGTATCTCTTGAATACTTGTTTCGGACGGCATGCAAAGTTTTTGCTAGCGACCCTTTTAACGTTGAATTAATTATGCTAATTTTTAAATGCCAGGCTTCTCTCGGCGGTCTAAAGGTTAAACGTATTTAACGTAATCTTTTTTTTTTTCTTAATCGACGATTAATAAATTTGAATATTAAATAAGAATTTTTATGCACCGCTCGAATGTAAAATATTTTCTTTATAAGAAATTCTGAAGTTCTACATCTATAGAAGCCTTCGAAATAAGCCTCGTCTACCTGGAAATCCTTGGTTTTCCGGTTCGGCTTTTCTGTCGCACAGTGAAAGTCTCCTGAATCCCTCCATCTTTCAAAAATATGATGAGCACTTTTAATAAGCTCACCCGAACGAATCTTTAGTTTGCCTTCCCCTAAAAATTTTTAGTGCACTAAATAACAGTAAAGTTTTATTATTACCTTTATGGAACCCCTCGAAACAGTTTTACTCATGTATCTTTTTTTTTCTTCTGTTACAGAGTTTCGAACGCGCAGATTTAACACGCCATTGAGCCTGCCGAGCTAGAGAAAAAGCGGTACATCGCTTATCGCCGAATGTACTAGCGATCTAGTCAACTGCACACTTGTGCGATGTAGGAAAAAAATACGACTTACTAATGTTTCTGCAACGTTTGTTAACTATATTCAACGGCCATATTATAGAGTAAAGACGCGACATTGTAAGGTTGGAGCTTGTAAATAAATTTATTTAAGTATTTTTACTACGTAGTTTATTCCCACTGAGAGGAAACAACAATCTCTGCTGCTGGTTAGACGTCGCTACGCTACGACGAGTTTTTTCGCTGCGGATAAAGTCTCAGTGTAAGAGATACCATATTTTTATAGAAGTAGATGAAAAAAAAAGAGAGAGCTGTGCTTTTGTCGCCACACGTATTTCGCAGGGTGCGCACCCTTTATCGATGTAAAGTTGCGCGAAAGGTTTTGTATGCAGCATGTTGCTGCTTTATTCGAGCATGTTGTTCTCTTCTGTAAATGTAAGATATGTACATAAAATGTAAAAATATATTCTTCATATTGATCAGTAGATCGTCCGTTACTACATTAAATAAGTATTTACAATTTAAATATGCTTCTTTATTTCACAAACGTTCCTCATCCTATATTATCCGTATACTCGTACTTTAATCACGGCAATTAATGATATTTTTAAGGGGGGTGTACACCTTTAGAAATTTTCACTTAAAAACATCTAAAACAAAACAATTGTAATAGTTAGTAAAATCTACATATAATATTATAAAAATAGAGACAATTCTTGATAAAATGAGCTGCAGTAGAAGCTTCTATACTCATTTTATTCCAA
>UCOM01005053.1:0-10353 GCA_900474385.1 Ormyrus pomaceus | reverse complement strand
AAAGAAAGATGCAAATCAAAATTTATTTTAATATATTTAAACATTTCGTTAGAAGTGGAATCTAGACCTTTCGAGTTCTAGATCCTCTTTCCATGGTTTGTAAAATTTGTTAACAAATTTGTTAACAAATTTGTTAACAAATTTTACAGTAAAAAATATGTCTATTAAAAAATTAATAAATTTTAGTCATGTAGGACCCACATGGGACCTATCTTGGAAACATGTGGGAAACATGTGAGTCCCAATGGGATCCTGCAGCAATTTCTCACATGGGTCCCAGAAGGGCTTTTTTAGTAGGGCAGAAATGCTAAAAATAACTCAAATATTGTCACCCAATACGTCGTAAAATTTTAACCGATTCTGCGAACGTAAATAATACCTTTCCTAGCTATCGTGTTTATTGAAAAAGGATTATAAGTTTTGTTCAGAGTATTGATTTCCAATAAATCCATAACGTATATGAGAATGTGGGTTGTTTGAAGATAAAGACTAAAAATTTCGACTTGCAACCTGCCTTATTATTTATTCATTTTGAGTTTAATAATATTAAAAGAATAGACAGGCTTTAGGTTTAAATTTTCTAGACTTCTATAATATTTAGTACACAGTGTAACTTTTATTGGAAATCGGAAAACAACTCTAAAAATAATATGGTAAAGGGTAAAATGCACGATTATACAATAATTCTGTATTTTTTCTCATCCCTCTCCTTTCCCCGATACCTTAATTCGCATGTATAACTGATAATAATAATAAAATAAAACCAATGGATCGATAAAAGATTGGCTTCGCGTAGTGTGAAAACTAATAAAGCCCAATCATCAGACTGTTCAGAAAGTGAGGGCAGTCCACGACTATCTCATCAGCATCATCACCATCATCATCACTCTAATAGCAATGCAATAAACAATTATAACATCAGCAGTAGTCCGGCAACGTCTTCGACATTGCTTAGTTCTAAATTTCCCCTTTACGGAGAAAATGTACCAGTGCAATCAGTGACTCCACTGAAGGTTGTTGAAACTAAGAATCCATTAACACGACAAATGTCTGTTCAATCGTGTACTAGTCAGAGTTCAAAACGACCCAATTTTCTTGCGGGATCGAGCTTATCTTTAGCATCAGACGATTTGATGGACGAATCTTTGAGATCAATGCTCGCCCTAGAAGATATGCGCGGGGAGCCTCAAGGCAATCGCTTTTCTCGCGGGCTTAGAAATCTTCGTTACCTGCCTCAGAATGTATTAGCGAAACGTAGTTTGCCACGTAGAACGGTCGATTCTTTGGACGAAGAAAGTGATCTGGAAAGTGCTTATTCCAGTACATGGTCTATTGATTCGTTAAAACCCACCTCATTAATTGAAATACAACACTCGATACGAAAAAAGAAGATTGCAAACAAGAAAATAAGCGGAGAAGGAATGGCTGCACTTCTGATTAGATCCGTACATGCCAGTGGTTTGCCATTAGATATTGTTAAGGTGTGAGAAATAATTGTTTATCTAGAATTCGAAATATTTTTTTTTTTTTTTTTTGCCTTTGAAAAACTGAAAAGTATGTTAGTCATAATTGTATCTTGTTTTCTTCCTTTTTTTAATTTGAATTATAAAACTTGAATGCAATAGGTGCTTTTAAAGTAGCTAGTACTATTTTACTCCGCGACCATTAACAACTTGCATTGGTTATTGTGTTGTTTTAAAAACTTCATTTATACCTATTTAAGGAGGATCGAGAAACTCCTACTCCATCTCCGGTAAATTTCTTAGAAGAAGCTTTAGAACAACGAGAAAGTGAAATTTCACCAGTAGAAAAGATTGGCGAAGATCAAAAGTTAATCGAAGAGTCTGATAACCCCGAACAAGAACCATTATCTAACGAAACAAAAACTCTGCTCGTAACTTATGCGAAGCTAAAAATGTCTTCTGAAGAAGACGCAATACCCATGATCACGTCTTCAGAATCTGACACCTCAAGTTCTGAAGAAGATGACGAAGAAGACGAGGACGACGAGCCATCGGAATCAAGTACTAATTACAATATACTCGACGACACGCTATCCTTGCTAGATCCTAGCTCACCTGAGGTCGAAAACTGCCCGATGCTTGACAATTCCCAAAGCGAGCTCTACCCCACGGCTCTGTCGAAATTCGCTTCCCGTACGAGAGTGAAAAAGAATCTATTCACATATACTCTGCGTGGTCTTAACTTACTAGATTGCCTTTTTCCAATAATAGTTGTTTAAAGGAAAACCAAGTTAAGGCCGGATTAAAAATTATTGATGAATTTCTACGCTTTTGAGGCTTCGTAGTTGTTACTGAAAATCTCTCTACATCTAAATATTTCAAATTTAGAATATACTTTGGATATAGAGATAATATGAAATATAAATAATAGTTTTTACATGTTCTTACATTTTAATTGAAACAGTTATCTTGATTTGTCTCACATAAATGAAATATAAGTACGCATTTAGATTTGGAGAGATTTTAAAAAAAGATTATTAGACGCCAATAATTAGATGAACATTAACCATATATCCTTTAATTTTACTGTATTTTGTAGTTTTACATACTGCATTTTCAAACTGATTAAAGTTTTTTTTGGAAATTTTGTAACCTTTTATTTTCAAATTCTGAAACATCAACAATTAAAGATGCTGTAAAACTAATAATTTTTTTTAAATTCATCAATAATTTTTTTATCGTAGTTTAATGATTTATAAGAGTTATTCCTTTTTGTACCGGATTCTCAATATTTTTCAGAGTTAACATCTAATGAGCTAAATGAAAAGGAAGATAAAGCAAATTTCGTTGAGGAAGAGAATAAACAGAATTTAATTGATAAAGATGAAATTCAACCATCTCCATTGTCGATTATAAACAATAACAAGGAAAACTTTCTTTCCATAGATGAAATCGTTTCTTCTGAATTCTCCTCTGATGTCGACTCGGATCTGCCAGTCAGTGCAATACCCCATGACTATAGATCTAAAAAATCAAAAAAAATGTTCACTGCTCCAAGGACAGTAAAGCCTCTAGAGCTAAAAAAAACAACAAAAAAAGAAAAAAAGCGACCAGAACCGTTAATTTTACCGCGGCCTCTGGTTTCACATCCTGTGGATTATATAAAAGACAGTGAAGAAGTTTCGAATGAAGAATTCTCTTCTACAAAAATTCACGTGAGCCTTGAAAAGTTGCAAATGAATAATGGTGACAAATTTCTAAGGCATCATCGGTTACAAAAGCAACTATCCGTAGTACAATCAGATACTGAAAGTCATTCAGATTCTTCGGACGAGGAATATTATATAAAAAAGCATCAGAGATTAAGCACACCGAAAGCCCAAGAGAAGAAATTTCTAATCAATTTAGAAGATGATCAACCTCAGTCAAGCTCGACGGATCGAGGCAAATCGCCACGACGCGTTGAGCGCACTGCCACTGTTATTTACAAAGGACCGAAAGATAGTAAAGAAAAAAATTTACTGGATGTGGGCAACAATGAACTTTCTCCAACATTACCAGTTCTTAAACCTGTCGTTGTTAATTCAACGACCAAAGATGTTAATCACCTACAAGTTCCCAGTGTCAACCTCAAGGATATAGCTCCTAAAAGTCCTTACCCCTCACCCGATGCTAATGAACAAAAAGTTTTCAACTTTCCAGACGAAGCCAAAGTAGCTCAGATGCTATCGAAAAAGTATCGTCAATCTTGCATGCTGGATTTAATCAAGATTATTGATACTAAAATGTTGGTACACCATTCGCATTCGGACTCAACAAAGCGACGCAAGCATCTTCTGAAGAAAATGCAAACACCGTCGCCAGATTCCATTCATCGAAAGTTGTTTCATCATCGACGCTCTAGATCCAGATCTCCAGAATCGATTTCTAGTCATCGACATCATTCTCCTTTGTCATCTTCCCACTCAGCTCATCGCTTAAACAAACATTTGACTAAAAATCACAATTCATGCGAAAGCTTAGCTGAAAAACCACATCATTTTACTCCGCCCTCGAGCTCCGAACCTATAATGCGTCATGTATCGGAGAAAGTCGAGGAAGACGTTGAAATTAAAGTAGTTGCCAAAACTTTAGCTCAAATAAAACTAGAAAATGATACTAAACCGAAAGTTGAGAACGAGTTCTTAGAGATGCATGCTTTAAAGACACTAGAGAATCCTGCAATTCCTACAAATTCTGTCAATGAAAATTCCGATCCTTCTTCCGTTACTACTGTAAATTTGACTGATCATAACATTATTAGTACTACTAACGTTCTTGAAGCTAATACAACTAACACATCTAATACAACTCACAATTTGTGTGTGTCCCAATCACCGTCCACTCGTAGGCATCAGCATCGGAATGCGAATCAGGAAAATCAGCAAACTACGTCTACTAGTCCAGCTGGTAACCAGCAACATGCAAAACCTGTCCATTCGCCAGCCACCAGGAATCCGGGTATACCTTTACATCGAAGGTCTAGTGATTCAGATTTAAGCATAACGCCCAAAGGTTGGTAGTTTATCTTCCAGTTTTGTGTAATTTTACCTCTACAATACTAAATTTTCTCATGCAATCTCTTCAACTTGCTTTCATGCACCAATAATTTTCTTTCTCACTATTCTTGGTGGACATTAAATAATCAAATTCTTCACCAGGAGGAGTTTTAAATTAAATAAAAACATTTTATTACAAATACTATAAAGAAATACTCTTTTGCTAGCATAATAATCATGTCAATAAATTTTATTTTAATTATAAATTAATAATTTTATTATTTTTAGCTGAACTAATTTTTTTTTTTTTGTTTTTTTGTTTAATCTTACAAATTTTCTGTGAAATCACCAGTTAAATCGCTGAAGGTTTTGGGCACGAAGAACTAAACAAGTTGAGTGATAATTTTGTGTTTATTTACTAGTACAATTCGCTTTCATGAATTTTTCTAATAAATAATATCTTTTATTTTAAAATTTTCTAATTAAAGTACGAAGTTTTCAAATTTTGAAAAAATGATAAAGTAGTAACAGCGAGTACAAGTAAGGCTTCATTTTATGCATTTCATTTTATGCATAACTTTTAAAAACTAAATTCAAATACATTACTTCCAGGTCTTAATTTGAAATCCTATTTAAATAAAAAGTATAAACGTTATTTTTCTCTATCGCAATTTGATGAACCCGCATTTTTTTTTAAATATAGGTACGTTATAAATGGATTGGGAAGAATCCTTTTACAAAAAATAAAAAATTATTTGTGCATTTAAAAAAGCAGTATATATTACATTTACATTTACATTTTTAAATATATCAATATAAATAATTCATTCACTTTACCTACCTTTTCTTTCTGTTCCATTCGCGTTGTTACTGGAGCAGGATTTTATAAATTCTTTCGCGAACGTGAGTACCAGCGGAAGAAAGCTCCACTATGTTCGATGTTTTACATATCGTCTTTTTTACTTTTCTATTATTAATTGTCGTTATTAAAATAAAAACTAACCAATTTTATTTTTTCTTTGTTTTCTAACAAATTACACATAACTTTAGGTTATTCAAGGCTGCCTTGTGATATTTTAATGTTTTATTGCTATAAATGTTCATTAATGACATTATACATAATAAAAAAACATTTATAAATTATTTTCATATTAAAACAGTTGTTTTACTTGATATCGTTTGAGAAACATAAAACTAAAGCAATAAAAAATAAAAAAAGCTAAAGGACACTTATTACAATGATTTCAAGCCCAAAATTTTATGAATAAATCTTAATTATAATCTTAAAACTACTTTGATCCATAATATAAATGTTTTTATTCCCACCTATTATAAATATTACAATTGGCAATTTAAATTCATTAAATAAATGTTTTTCGTTTGTCATAAAAAATAAAACTAAAGATTACTAAATCCTTCGTTTACGTCATTGTAGATAAAAGTTTTGTGAAGAAAGGCAGATCTTTCAGACTTCGATCGGATCGCTCCTACCCTTCGAGATCAATGCTCAGCGATAGAAGTTCAGGTTTCATGAAATACAAACAAAAATGATATTTTTGTCCCCCTACGTGTTTTACTGTTTATTGTTAAGTAAACATTTTAATTTTTTCGTGTAAATATAATGTGACAAGTATAAGATAAGCACTATTATTTGTTCATATTTTATTGTAATGAGTTAATCAATGATTAATTATTAATTGTTTAAAAATTTTAAAAAACTCAACGTTAGTGCTTCTCTATATTTATCAATAAGTAGACATCTATTTTTATAAATCATATATAATAAAATAAAATTGAAATTGTAAAATAAGTAAAAAAAACTCCAAATATAATTTGTATCTGCGTCCCTATTTGAAATATTTGAAAATCCGTAACATAAAACAATACCTGCAATTTAAATGTAAACTATTTCACCACTTCGCGATTATCACTTTCAAATCACTTGCTACACTGTGACACTTTGCATTGTAACGAGCTATTTGTAACCCTTGTGCACGCATGTTGCATTTCATATCATTTATTATTTTTAATAAAGTATCAGCGGATTACAAATGAAAAACGATTATTGAGCACATATTTTGAGGGGAGGTTATAATAAATATTTTAATACTCACGGCTATTAAGTTAGAATTCGTATTTTGAAAATGGTAAAGTAACATTTGTCCAAAAGAAAAATGTCAAATTGTGTCAAATGCAGTGCACAAACTACTTCGTGTATTTTACACACATTGCGATTTCTTACTCCATTCAACGCTTTTCGCAATCTACTCTATTGAACTGAATTGAATAAAAAAAGATTAGTTATCTAACATAGACCACTTCTAAAATGTCAGTTTTCACTTTCTAAAGACTGAGTCTATAGTTCGATTTTTCCCATTTAATGTATTTGGATAAAATTGCTTAGCTATTTATATATAAATACGTTTTACGTGTTTAAGCTACGAAGGTAGGAGGTCAACTGTAAGGTGTGAATATTAATTAAGATAAGAAGATGTAGAAAGTTATATTGAACACCTATTTAATTAATTTTTAACACCTTATCTTATCTTAATTACTTTCCACACCCCCTGGTGACTATGATAATTACTTCACACCTTGTAATTAACTCTAATTAACTTCTCACACCTATTTATCTGTATCATCTTACAGCTTTCTTATTTTATCTTTATCACCTTACACTCTCGACAAGCCTGATCCCGGATTATGACTCATCGGTCTCGCCGCGCTTTTACATATACTTCTATGGAAACTTCTTTTTAGGGAATATATTTCTAACTTAAAATTATAAACTAAATTAAAAAAAAAATTATCATCTCCCCTTAATTTTTTAAATGTAGTAAAGAACCTCGTTTTTCATTTTAAATGCAAAGCGTTATTGATATGCAATTACACGTAGAGCCACATTATACAATTTATGCATTCATCAAAACATCAAATAGAAAATGATACAATTTACCTCTCAATTCAAGAAATCGCATTTTGCGTTTGACTGTTTTTTTTTTTTTTTTTTTTTTTTTTATACTTAATCGCATCCATTCCTGACAATGTTCCATTTTGATTTATAATTTTATTAAATTCACAAAGTGCATTATTAATAATCATCAATAATACAATCGCACACCTTTCTTTTGCATTTTCAAAAATTACCTATACCTGAAATTAGCTAGTTAGTATACTAAAAATATGTACAGATTCAAAGCAATATTTAGTATTTTTAAAACACAAATTACAGCTATTTTCTTTAACACTTTTTCTGAAAATATGAGCCATTTAAATTGCTTTATTACTCTACCACAAATACATCTAATATTTCTTAACGGGTTACCCGCAGTCAGCCTACTGCAAAGAAACGATATTTTTTCAAGAAATTGTGTGAATATTGAAATTTGATTAAATTAATTAAAAATTAATCTATTACAATGTGCTAATACTAAGAAATAATTATTTTTTCAAAATATAAAAAAATATTGACGCAGCAGCTGTTTTGCGGTGACACCTTTTTTTGGCAACAAGAGAAATTTCTTTAATCCCTTAACTACCGAAAACATTTCTCTTATGGGAGTTTCAATACTTCACGACAAAAATTCATTGACATCGGTAGTTAAGCGGTTAAGCGAATTCATGTAAATGATAAAGAGAAAAAGATTTTCTTCTTATGAATTTATTTTTATTTTTTAAATGTCGTCATTTTCTCGATGATTCAATTTTGAAAATAGGTGGACTACGTGTACCCTTTAAGGACAAAATACCTTAACAAAATACCACAATAATATTAATTAATTTTATAATTGAGTTATCTTGGTTATTAAGCTTCGCTGGCTAGATATTACTTTAATTTATACATTCCCTACTTCGTAATAAAATACTTTACACGTTATTATGGAAGGGAGCCTTTATTTCTAAAAGTACCAAAGAAAGATTGATCAAAGTCAGCAAAATACCATCAATTACGTGGAATAAATGCGTGTTTGAGATAGATTTAAAACAATTTTTATTTCTTTTCTTGTTATTCTGGTGACTTCTGCTGGGGATACAACAGGAAATTCATTGACCGGAAGTGACCGTTCGATGGCAGGCTATCTAAAACCATCCTCCGCTATCATTAGAACCATGAACCAGGAGGCACTTGAAATGCTTGAGTATCCTTTTATAACAATGCAACAGTATCCGCCAGGCTTTGTCCTTCACATAGGTGAGTTCAATGTCAGAAATTTTGAAAATTGTTAATTTTCATTCAAGTACTTTAAATGATTCATATATTTAATTTAATTTTAAGGTGGTTTTGTGAGCGCAAGATCAGTTAAACTTATGGAACGAATCAACAACTTGGAAGAAACTGAGGGAAGAGACTCTTGGTGGACGGAGATTCGGATGGAAGTACGTTCTCACGCACGAGCCCTTGCATGTAACGTTGTCATAGGCTACCGAGAAGAAACTAGCATTAGGTAAATTTGACCTCGAATTTTTTTCGTAATTACATAACGGATAAAATAATTGAGAGCATTAATTGCTTACAGCGACGACGTTTGCGTGCTGAGCGGTTCGGGCACGGCGGCAGTGATAAATCTACACAGCACGGGCCAGGATCAGGATAATGTACTGATAACCCACGTTCAAGGCCCCATGACTGCTTCTACTGATTCTGAAAAAGGCATTACTCCCGCGAATGCCGACAAGATTCAAAACGCCAAAAGTAGCACGGAGGCCGCGTCCTCGCTGGGTCAGCAGCAAGCCACACCTGTTCAACAGACTGTCAATCATAGGCCTGTGAAGCAGCGGCACGTATCCGAAAGCAATGAACATGAAGCTGCGTATACGCTTCCCCCTTCGGGATGCAGTTTATGCCATCTGCCTTACAACAAAGCCAGCGTCAACTTTCAGGTATCGAGACGTATATTAAGCTGGCGTAGCCACTTCATAAGCCCACCATCAAACCAAATGTATATTTTGTTGCTAATATGTTGCTAATTTGTTACGCCAAATCCGATTTTGTTGCTCCAGCCGTTTCCAAGAAACAATGGATACGCTAGCTTAACATTAAGGTAGCGTAGCCACTCTGTATCTCCCGACCTAATATAGATATCGATAAGCGGTCAACGGCATAATTTGTTGCTAATTTGTTGCTGATTTATTACGTCAAATTTGTTTTGTTGCAATAAATAAGTTGGCCCGACCACCATGTAGCCCGGGGGACTATTCAATAGCTTCATGTCAATAGCTTCATGAGGTTCAGAGATATAGAAAGTATCTATGTTAGATTAATATCCACTCTTCGTCGGAAACGGCTGGAGCAACAAAATCAGATTTGACGTAACAAATCAGCAACAAATTAGCAACAAAATATGCCTCTGAACGCGTCTCAGTATCTTTATTAGGTCGGGAGATACAAAGAACGGCTACGCTAGCTTAATATTAAGTTAGCGTATCCATTGTTTCTTGGAAACGACTGGAGCAACAAAATCGGATTTGCGTAACAAATTAGCAACAAATTAGCAACAAAATATGGATTTGGTTAGGTGGTGGGCTTATGAAGTGGCTACGCCAGCTTAATATACGTGGTATGGAGGTCTAATCAGTAATTACAGTTTCATTCAAATTGCAAATAGACCAGTCAAATTAGACTTTTATGTGACAATAATTCCAACAAGAAGGAGTTGTTGCTTTAATGTACCGGATAAGTGTGCGGAATAATAATCCAGTTTTGTTAACCAAAAATTTTGTAAAGTAAATTAATAATTAACGATCAAAGTTAAATTTTAGTGGTTTTTTTCACTATTTGCTCTGTAACTTTGAAAATACTAAACTTAGAAAAAAAAGTTTAAAACAAAAGTTGTTCGTTATTGAATTACCTA
>UCOM01005052.1:0-10354 GCA_900474385.1 Ormyrus pomaceus | reverse complement strand
AGGATCAGTGCCTCGATAAATAAACAAAAGACACTCGCCTAGAGAAAACAAGAGCGGTCGTCTTAATATCTAACAATATTATATATATAACAATATATGGTCGAATGAATGGACTATAGATTATTATATTTTATTATATTTTAATTGTAATGTTACATTCTGTTTAGCGTCGCACGACATGGATCTTTTAGATATGGATATTAAATTATCTTGGAAAAAATAAATATATACATGAAATTCAAAGGGTGATTTAAAGGTCTAAGCAGATAATATACAATGTTAAAGATCAAATCATTTAAAAGTATTATTTGTACTAAAAATATAATGAACACAACAAAGTGAGAAAAAAAGGTTTATAATTAAAATTATAAGAATGAATATAACTTTAAAAAACATTTATATACTTACTTTATCCTATAGCGAAAAAATTATTACGCATTAATTGATTGCCTCATAATAAATAATTTGATTATTTCTGAATTTTGTCATCTTAATTTAAATCACGCAAACGCTTTATAAAAATTAAAATTTAATCTAACGACATAATTGTCGTACTTCGTACACCTCTCTTGTTCAGTGTAGTTACATACACTGACCAAAAGATGGCTTACAGTTTTTCTTCTTTGCAGTTAAATTTGAATACATAATAGAGATGATCCAGATTTTTGCTTCTTACCCTTGCCTATATACATTTGGCTTAAACTTTTGTACTTTTGTGCTTTAGCTTTATACGGAAGTTTGAATTTTCTCATTGTTCACGTTTAACTCAAAGTTCAGCACGTTTGGGTGCTAAACTATTGTATTTTATTTTTACAAGGGTATGAAATCACACATTTTTCAATAACAAATTTTTTTTTAAATTGTATGCTTCGTTTTTGAAAGACGAGAAAAAAAAATATGTATGTAATGGCAGTTGTTTAATAATACATTAATAATTGATATTTGTTGTCAAAATCATCGCAGAAAAATTCTAAAAAGAAAGCAAATTGAACTTCTTGAAATAAATTTTAAAATGCCATGTTTCAAGTGATTGTGTAATGATTTCTACATAAACTGCATTTAATTAAAATAATTTAAGAGGCATGTAAACTTACAATTTTTTAAATTTTATTTTATTAACCCACAAGCTGGAAAAAAAAACGAAAAAAATATTTTAAAAGTGAGAAGTGGAAGCTTTCTTCTCAAGCTTTAAAATTCACCCTGGATCATTTCCATACGTTCTACGACTCTACGATTAGTTCTTCAAACATAAAACCATTTAAGTTGTCATAAAATTTCGGAAAAGTGAACAAAAGCATTCGAGCATTCCATAAATTTTCTGATGAAGCTGATTATTCTTCATTTCTAGGGAGTCCGCATACCAAAACGTAAAAAGTAAATATACGTACATTTAATATTCTTAAATTAATTATTAATATCGAGTTATTTTATAAAAATATTTCCAATAACAAACAGTTCAAATAATTATCCCAATGAGCACGCATCAATTGGGTAAAAAGAATTCTTTAAGAGCTCACGATAATTCGCTCATTATACTTAAAGTAGTCCTTCATATAAAGTACTCTTCGAGTATACTTTACAACAATGCTTTTTTATAAGAAAGGATGCTAAACCATTTACAACGCAATAAGCAATAAATAGATTTTTAAAAACGATTATGTCCAAAGAAAAACTTGTATTTGAGACGATGTTAGATGAAATGAAATTTTTGGTAACAATCCTTTAAGTTTATTATATGTCTAATCTACTAAGTTTAACTATATATAAGTGCCTTGTTGGTCTTTTAATAGTTAATACAGTCTGTCTAAAGGCCCCAACAATAGTACGCGAAAAAAAATTACGCGAAAAAAGTTGCTAAAAAAATCATACTAAGTACACTAACCCACCCTGCCCGCCCATAGTAGCACACTTTAACTAATATGTTACTTTGAGTTATTTCACTTGTAGGTTATTATTTCTTTAGTAATTTTCAGTAAAGCGACATCTATCTACTAAATAATGCACTATATTAACATACTATTATTACTTTTCGCGTACTATTGTTGGGGCCTTTAGACAGACTGTAGTTAACGCCCAACTCTCAACTCAGACGACCAAGAGTCGAATATTATTTCCAGTAGCAAATTTTTGATCAATAAAAATAAAAAATAATTAAATTAAAAATAGATAATGACATTAACAAATAAGGAAAGATTCAAATTAAAATAATAAAAAATTTTATTTTTAATAATGCCTCAATTCCTGTACGAAAATTCTGTATACTTTCGAACTACAATCCAGCTAACTTGCAGTACATTTACATGTGATTTTACTGGATTACACCTGTTTTTTAGCTGATATACACCTAAATTTCAGTATATGAAAAATTCAGACATGTGGATCTTAAATTAGATTCCCCAACTACTTAAGCTTTTAGTTACAATAAAATTGCTTAGAATTCTTTTTATAATGTTTACTTATCTTTTTCTCAGCCATTTTTCACTAATTCATTTATATTACTTCCACTCATACTTTGAATGAATTGCCAGTCTATAAATGCATTTGAATACATTGGAAGTATGGCAGTGTATTAAATGCGTATCAAAATGCATTATTATGTAATCATGCATAAAACTTAACTTTCTTTAGGAAAATCGATTCCATATGATACAATTTCTATATATTCTTAGTTATCTTTTATTCTCTTCCATTTCTCTGGAGTGTTTATTTAAATATTTCATCGAAAATAAATAATGCTTCGTTGATATTACACATTTATTTTTAATTATTGGTTTCATACAAACAATAAAATAAGAAGTAATATTAATTTGTTTTCTGGAATAAAACTAATAATATTCACAAAAGTATATAATAACAAGCTTAAAAGTATTCTTATTTAAATTTGTATTATTACAAACACGTACTTTATTTTTAATATATATTTATTAGCCCTGTAAGTTTAATTGAATAAAATCCGTTGAGAATTCAATTATTCTTAAAAAAAAAAAGGAAACTTAAAAGAAAAATTTTTATATTCAACTTTATAATAATTATTTGCAGTAAGAAAAGTAATCCTTGTAATTATTAAAAATTAACATTTCTTAAATAAGATCGAATATGTACACAAAAACAATCTATTTCATCTTAAATACAATTTAATACTATATTACATTTAATAATATTTATCTTTAATTGATTCTATTTTTTTTTTAAATTATGTATATTACAAAATGTAAATAATTAAATTATAAATGAATTTAAGAAGTTACAAACATTTCAATAAGTAAATATTCGTTGAATAAAAAATTAAATAAGTTTCATCTTTATAAATATAGAAATATCTAAAAATGGTCTACTAAGAAAAGATTGGTTTTTCAGACTATATTCTTCATTACGTATAAAAGATCGATCGAGTACTGCGCGACTGCCTACGTCACTATCACCGACGTCACTGGAGAACCGGCTGTGGCAGCTAGTATGAAGCAAGATCAGTGAGTTTTCAGTGGGAGGTGAAACAGGGAGTAGGAGAGGAAACCCCTCTTTGGTATATAAGATAAGTGGGAGTGAGTTGCATAGGAGAAGTAAAAGAGAAGAGAGGAGGGGCGCGGAGCTGACGTTGTCAGGAGCGAAGAGACAAGAAGAAAAAGGGAGAAGAAGATAAGAGAACTTACTGGCACACACAAAGACACTTACACATACACGCACGCGTGCGCGGATTGATACGAAGAGCGGGGATTGGCTGGCAGCTGCTCAGCGTTTCCAAATATGGGACAGTCTCTGCGGTCCATTCATAAAACTACGGGGCGCGCCGCCGCTTAGTTCAGTCTGTGTGCGACCCCCACGCATTCAGTGTCATTGGTACCGCATGCAGCATCTCAGTCACGCACGCACGCGACCATGCGTTTATTTAAATACACTTATTGTAAAAAATTAATTTCTTAAATATTTTATTATTTATAGTTTAATTTGAAAAGTAATTAAAACCGTTTTAATTATCGTAAATAATATGTAGTGTTTATTTGAATAGGTATTAACTTTTATTACAAATTATTTTTCAATTTTAAAATTAAAATTTTTATTTATCTAAACATTTTTTAAGACGTTTAAAAATGAAGTGAAAAATAAGTGTGCGAAAAGATTAAAGTTATACATAACAGAACTCAAGTGACAAATTCGCAAAACAGATTAGAGATTAGCGAAAAACCTTTTTTATATAATGACGATGGATGGTATGGAAATAATTGGGTCTCAGCCCCATGCAGCAACTAGTCCTTTTTTATTATCGTCACCGCCTCTTGGACATCATCATGCAACTTTTAATCTACAAACAGTGCAGCTGAGTTTTGATGCTTGTTTAACGTATAATGCATCAACAACTTGTACTTCTAATAATACTGGATGTATTAGCAGCGTTAATTTCTTTTCTGGACCATCACCACCATCTGCTATAACTGCTGTAGCTTCAGCTTCATTACCGACAACGATAGCAGCAACTGCTACAACATCATTAAGTTCAAAATCTGCTCCAACTCTCACTTTAACTACTTTACCTATTCATCAGCAATGTATAACTTCAGGATCCATTGAACAACGCCAAACACACAGTCACGATCAAAATCAAGAATTAAGAAAACGTTTAGAAATAGAAAGTTCCTCAGCCTTTGATGACTTAAGCAGTACGATTAAAAGACGACGTTTACATCGTACGAATTGTGATGACAGTCATAAAGAATGTTCTACGGAATGCAGCGTTGATACTCATAGTTCTGATGATAAAGATAAACCTGGAGATCTCAATACACCAATTACAACTAGCAGCGATTTACCTTCTTTTTTTGGTCCTGCTGCACTTGTAGAGCCCCCACCTATTTCAGGTACGAAAATTTCAATAATATAAATTACATTTTTATATTTATCTACGGATTAATTGAAAGTTCTTATTATTTTGATGAGGTATTTTATATAGTTATTAATTTTAAACGTGAATAAAGATAATAATAACAGTTACTTATAAAAATTAATCATTTAAGTTTATTTGACTTATTCATCATAAAGCTAAAATTTGGATAAGTACATACAGAACCTAAAGTAAAACCTATAATAAAAATGTATAATGAGATTATTATCATAATATTTGAAAAACTTAACTTCAGAACACAAATATTATTTTTAATTAAAAGAAGCAACCCTAATTTTACGATTATGTTAGTATAAAATATTTAGTTTGAAAAATCACTGAATTAATTTTCTAAACTTTTCACTTTTCGTAGTTACTTTCAATGCAGGATGTATAAAAATATCTTAATAGTATATTTAAAATACAGTACAATAATTTTCAGACAGCCTGCTTGTGACGTTGACCGTGTGAGCAATATACCCGGCTAATGTCGAACGTGTTGAGTCGGATCAATACTTGGCGACCCCGACATTCAGAAAGCTCCCTTCCATTTTAGTAAACTATCTCTCTTTATATTTTCTATTTAATCATAATATTCAATTAGAATTATATTATTCATTTGAATTTTTTATTAACTATTATTTTATCACCATAAAAAAACTATAGTCAGGAAAAAATTAAATGAGATTTAGAAATTATGAAAAATTCATTACTTACTTTTAGTAAATGATTTTCAAAAAATTATTGTTAATTCAAAAAATTAACTGTCATGTTTTAAAAATTTATTCTTTAAAATTTTAAAATGTTTGTCAATATGTTAGATTTTTTAGATATTTTAAAGTATTTTTTATCTCGTTCTTTTAAATTTTTTACCGTTTTTTAAAATTTCTAAAATGCTTATAAAACTGCCCCTTAATGTAAAAATAAAAATAAAAGAATATCAAATAAAATACAACGTAAAATAAAAACTATCTATGATTTAAAATATCGTTTTATGAATAATTATTTAATTAAAAAGTATTAACATTTTAATATAATCCGTTAAAAAATTCAGTTTAAAAATATTTAAATTTGCGATAAAATTTATTATAATATTTCATACAAAGATTTTAAATTATTTAAGAACGCAGTAGAAAATGAAAGTAATTTTTAACCAACAAAGTTTTTTCTATAGTGCTGACCAAGAGTGTGACTGTAATTCAATAAAAAAATTAATTAATTTCTGTATACCAATTATTACTTTTGGAAAAAAGATAATAAACCAGAGATGTTTTATTGACATAAATAAATAGTAAATGTGATATTTGATTATTTATTAAGGTAAAAGCTGGAGAAAGAACAAAGTATTTTTTCAGATTACTCAATTTCTCTTTTTCTGATTCTATTGTTTTAATATGTTTCAGTTATAAAATATATCAGTATGTAAATATTAAAATTCGTCGCTAATGTATTATTTTAATTGTCCTGTAAAACTTTTTGGCAAGGTATCGTTTGTACATCACATATAAGAATCGTGCACACATTAATTGTGTACCCGATATATCTATATATAAATTTCGCCAATGTTAAAGTGTGTACAATTAATATGTCCACGATTCCTATGTGCACAAATCATACATTGCCAACTTGTTCAAGATGTGAATAATAATCTTTTTTGTTTATTTCTTCTAAATTCTCAAAAAGTATAACTTCCATTTTTAAAACTAAAAATCGTGGTGTTTCATTAGAAAAATCTGCATTACGTGCAGAAATGTTTTAAAAATTTTAAATAAATAACGCAGCTTTATCATTTTGTTTAAATTTAAAAACTTTTATTTTAGCTACATTTTGCTATTATAATACGACTCAATAATTCTTAAAATTTTAAAGTTAAAACTTTGTATTTTTATATTACTAGTAGTTATGAATATTGTATTTTTATATACTACATTATATTTATCAGTATAGTATTTTTGATTGTGCTATTTTGACTGGGATATTAACCTCATAGCAATGACATATACCACAGCAATATTAGTGCAATATTACATTGTCTCATGGTGCTGCACAAGTCTGAGGGTGCTGTACATATATTTATTTATTTTTTTTTTTTTATTTATTAAGCTTTTTAACTTATAAAAAGTTATTAGCTGCAATACATATATTTATAATGTGACTTATACTTATTTAAGTATAATTATGAAAACCGAATTGTGATATGGATGTAGCTTAACTTTTTGTATACATTTGTGCAATAGCTATTTATTCTCCATAGCAATGACTATTATAGCAACATTGCTGCAATATTAGATTGTCTCAACAATATTGATATGACATTGCCAATAATGCAACAATATATATTGCTATACGGATATAATCAAATATAATTATAGTAAAGAGAATGATTCAAAAGAATTCATTTTATTAAGTGCGAAAATGTCTAAAAGAATTACTTTTTAATGACAAAAACATTTTAAAGTGGAGACAAAAGTGCGTGCAATTTCATATTTTCTTGAATTAAAATAATTCTAATTTTTGAAACTTTTATATTTTGTTTAAAAAAAAAAAAAAAATATTCTGAAGTTTATTTATTTCACTTTTTTCCTTTGGAGGGTCTTGGAACTGAATTACAGAGTGGAATATGGTCTACATAATATACCTTGAACGTACAATATTTGTCACCTTGTGACGTATTTTTCACTTTAAAGTCCAAATTTTATTATTTTCTATAAATCAAAACTTTTACCAGAAAAAATGCAAATTGTATTATGACAATTTTTACTTCGGCATCCTCAAGAAATTTTGAAATATTGCGTAATTATTAATAAGCAATAGGAAAAATGTAATTGTTAAAAAGTTAATATACCGTCAATCATTATATTATTTTACTTATTAAAAGTATAAATATTTTAATTTCAAATTACAAAAAAGTTTATTTGTTTCTAATCAAACAATCATCGCTTTAAAATATGAAAATAATTATTTTTAATTTTTCAACTGGTTTTTTTCAAAACTATACCTAAGCATTATCCAAGCGCGCTGCGCGCGCGCTAAATCTATTCTGTAATATTTAGAGTGTAAGATAAGTTTTAACACTAAATAATATTTCTATCATACACATAACTTTGAAATTATTTTAATTTATTGATACGTCACAAATGAACTGTGAAACGCAGACTATGCGTAAACAGTTTCGATGGAAAATTAAATAAAATAATTTATAAAGTCTGTTTCTGCTAGTCGAACCAGCTAACCTTACTGATTTTCATTTTCCATGAGAATTAGTGATTAAATTAATAAAATATTCTAAAAGAAAAATTTACTATCCCAAAATTGTATTTTAAATTGAAAAAAAATGATTTATATGGAGCTTCATTTTTTTTAAACCTAAATTTCATAGACTTTCCGTTATGCAATCAACTTCAGACCAATATAGATTGTGGACCTGATGTCTGAACTTAAAACGTCACCATCGATGATTTCGATTTTCGACCCACATAAGTCAATATGGCGTCGAAAACCAAATTTTTTTACGTAAAACTTTAGGAATTTTTTACTCGTAATCGATAAACTTTTGGAAAAAATCATAAGAATAAAAAGTCCTTAGAATTGACCGGGGAATGCGATAAAATTTTTGTAATAATTTTTTTGACATTTTAGAAGTTTTTCTAAAATTTAAAAATTCAAAATTTTTATATCATAATACAAATCTTAATTGGCCAATTGCAAATAGTGGTTCATTTTTCATATTTAATATTAATATTCATAATTCGAAGTGGTGACCGAAACTACATTTTTTTACCTAAACATATTTAGTAACTAAAAATAAATTGGATAAAGCTAACAAAAAGAAAATATCAACGGATTTGCTTCTTAAGGTATCAAATATTATTTCATTTTTGTAACTGCTTGTTAAAAAAGTAAAAATAATTAAAATAAAATGGTTAAACTGTTTAAAATTAGTAATATATAATTGCAAAAAAAGTCAAAAGGGAATAGAACAGTTGATGAAGAACTTCTTCAAAAAATTAAATCAAAAGCAGAAAATAAAAGACAAAATTTATTATGCATACTTTATACATAGATTATATAAAGCCTAGAATTTCTCAGGTTATGCATAGATTATGAATAGAGAATGCATATCCTGTTCTGGAGATGCACTATGCACAACTAATTGTTTATGTATAGTTTAAGCCATAGTCTACCCAATTTTTTTACAGGATGTATTTTAATGGCTGCTCCTCTTATAAAAATCAGGAATTCAATTGTTCACAATGGAAAAAGTAATTTGTATGTGGCTGTCAATAAATAAAGAATTTAAATTAAAAATAGTACATCTAAATTTTCAAAACAAGATTTTTAATACATTTCAGACTGGGATTGCCTACATTAATTTTATAAAATTGTAGATCATCTGATTTATCAACGGATAAATCACCTAACATTTTCATGTAAGAAATCATCTGATTAATTAGCTAATTAATCATCTAAATAAATCATCCAATATATCAACCCTGTTTAAAAAATTCAGCTAAAACCTCATAATGTTAATCCTTCCTTAAAAAATTGATGGGCTGGAAAGTGAAGTCAGTTTATTCGTTATCTGATTGGCGGAAAAATACTAACCTCAAAAAAAGAAAATAGTATGCGCAAAGCGCGTTGGATTTCACTAGTCTTTTATTAAAATTTATTGATTATATGATACTTTTTATTGATTTAAAATGAAAAAAATTGCAAAAAAATTTTTCTTACGCGGCGGGCTTGAATCAGTATCCTTCGGTTTACCAGTCTTATATTTATATCATTATGTCAGTAATGCTGATGAAAACTATTATTTATTCGAAATACTTTTCATTTGTGGATTCTTAGAATCAAGTTGTGGATAACTGATTGTGAAAACGTTCACAAATTACGAGGTGGACAATTATTAAGGGGGAATCCTGCTTTAGGAGACCTGAAAAAAGGCGTTTTTGGGGAAATTTTTTTAGGACAGAAAATTAAGCAAGTCTAGCAAACTTTTTAGAATATTTTCATATATGTTTGAATAGGTTTTACAAATTTTTTTATAAAAAAATATTGAAATGGATTCGACTGTGACGCACATCTGTAGAGCACCTCACAATTAAAATCTCCTATCGGCGGGCGTAATTACAAGAAAATTAGACGACCTATCGAAACCAACCAAAGCTTGTTACTTTCAGTTTTGTATTCTCTTCTATTTAAACAAAGAAAAATTCGAAAAATTGTGAAATTAAAAATTTTTTAAAGTTTGAAATAAAAATTGTCTTTTAGAAAAAAAGTCATTTTAACTAACTTGATAAAAAATGTTTAAAAAATCTTTTTTATAAATTTTTTTAGTTAAAATAGAAGAGAATACAAAAATTAAAGTAACAAGCTTTGGTTGGTTTCGATAGGTCGTCTAGTTTTCTTGCAATTACGCCCGCCGATAGGAGATTTTAATTGTGAGGTGCTCTACAGATGTGCGTCACAGTCGACTCC
>UCOM01005051.1:0-10356 GCA_900474385.1 Ormyrus pomaceus | reverse complement strand
CCATCAACCTCCAAGCCGATAGGAATCAGCCGCGGAGCTTTTTTGCCTTGCAAACGAAGTCTACCGCGCGCGCGGCCCCCTCGAAATCTCCGAAGAGGAGAGAACGGCATTAAGTCGCGTGTTATTGCAGATATGAAAATCGCCGGCTGATAAAGAAAAGAGGCGAAAGTGACGAAGTCTTTTTAATATCGCCACCGCCCTTTCAAAGTCTCTCTCTCTCTCTCTTTCTCTCTCTCGGCGTGTATTGAAAAGCTTATTCGCGCGTCTTCCTTCGGTCAAGTTTGCCTCATCTTATACCCGCTGATATCTCGCGCGAGAGCGTTATTAAAATTATTCTGATGCTCAACAAAGGTGCCGAACCCGGGTAGGGGGAGGCGGTGACAGTAATGAAAAAGTAGACGGTAATAAATTTAAAGTTGACTGAGGCAAATGGCTCGCGACGTTTTAGTTATTGTTTACCTATACCAACGGCTTTTTAAATAGCGACCGTCGGTTCGTTTGTGTTTATTAAGGCGCTGTTATTAAAATTCATTTAAATCGTGGGAAAAGAAAAACAGAAAGATGCTTCTTTTTCGCCTTCCCTTTTTTCTCTCTTTACACATATTTGCCTTATATTTATTCTATTATTATTATTATTATATTAATTATTCATTATTTTTGCGATAAATGAACGTCCATACATTCATCGCGCAATCCCTTTCTCAATAACTTCCCTCTCCGGTCCTGTAATTAAACGTCACAAGCAATCCGCCATAATCCACAAAACAAAACAAAAAACCCATCCCCTCGAAAAGGAAAAAAAAATGCCAAGTTCGGCCCGACAGGAAGAGCGCCTCGGCACGAGCAATCGAACGGGACATGAAGCACAGAGGGAGAGAGAGAGCTTGCGGCTGCGTGGCATCGAGTACCGTGTCGTCATCGGAGGGTCCCCCCCGTAATGGCGTCAATAGTGCTGATTATGTGACCACAGCCGGGCTCGCATTTGCCGCGGGCTGCTTTTGAGGACTCGCCGCCGGCGTGACAGCATTGTGCGCACACGCTCGCGCCCGCCTATAACGACGCGGCAGCTGTCACGGAACGAGCGGCTCTTGACGCCGCGCGCCCCGCAGTTTTGACGCCATATCATTCGCATAAGCCGGCGGGCTTCCTATATATGCGCACATCTCCCGCGGCTATTGTTCCAGAGCGAAGAGGGCTGTTTTCTCCTTTTTAAGACGAGGAGGTACCGGGAGAGGGTCTTTTGTTACCTTTGATGTCGAGGGGCAGGTCGGTCCGGAGGGTGGGAGCCGTGGAGATTTTATTCAAATTTAGTGGCTTAGCACTGTTTTTTCACGATGAATGAGGATGTGCGAAACGCAAATAATTTACTGGGAATAATATTACTGAAACTTAAGTTAATTATTGTGTAAAGTGAAGGAGATTTTTGATCCTACGTTGGTGTAAAAAATTCAAATTTTCTAATATTAACGTAATGTTTCTAAAATTTTATCTTTCTCTTTTTTTTTTATAAATTGAGTTCCAATATACAATTTTTTCAATCAAATTGATAAACTTCGTTATTTAATCAATGTTGCAAAGTCAAAGTGAGCAGGGATTTTTTAATTTGTAAACCGAATAGAAATGTCAAAATTCCACGAGCAAAGCTCGTCGAAATCCATCCTTTAATCCCGCATAAATATCGAGAAAAAGTTCATCTAAAAAGCAGCCCTCGAAGTACACAGTCCGAATAAAATATTTCCCCCACATAATTCTCAGGCTGAAAAATCCGGAAAATAGAGAAATTCAATTGCGTGCCGTATTAATCTCATACCGCGCTAATAATTCTCTCTATACCGACCAGCCAGAATGAGAGAATATCCGATCGCGAAAGTAAAGGAAACAAAAAAAAAAAAAAAAAAACAAGCGAAACACACAGCGGGGCTTATATTCGTACGGCCGATGCTCCTAAAAAATGCAATTACCGAAATAACGAGCGCGCTGCCTCCCAAAAAAATATTTAATTTAAAAAGCGCCTATAAGAAAACAAATATCCAACGGGCAGCGCCGACGCGAAAAACGCCGAAAACACGAATAACCGCCGGGGAGGGAGGAATAATGCATTCGGGGAAGGGGGGGAGGGACGGGCGATTTGCCGGGAAATTTAATTAAAAGCCGAGCGACGAGTCATTGACGCGCGCCGCCGGAAAAGAGGCGCTAAGGGAGCGAGTCTCGATGGATGACGCCGACGAGCCAAATTAGGGCCGCGCGGTCTCTTCATAAAGCGCGAGAGCCGATATGCCGCGCGATGGAGAGACAGAGAGCCGCTCTCGAGTGCCTGTCGTCTGCGCTATCAGCGACACCCCGCAAGAGGCGAGCGGTGGAGAAAAATCAATTGGGGGGGAAGGAGCTCCAGAGCTGCGCTCGAAGGTATGCGGCGTAGTAATTGCTAGGAAGAATGGATTAAAACGACGAAGCGGGAGATGAAAAAATTCATTATTTTATTCTACGTTCGAACGTTCATTTTATTAATGGGGGAGGGGGGGGGAGGTTAATTATATCTATATTTGACAGAGTATCTTCGTGGAAGAACAATACGAGAAAAAGGATACCAAGCAACCGCGAGCAATTACTTTTTTCCTACGCGCTTAATAAGATTCGTCTGCAAAAACCACAACTGAGCCGCGATTCCGCGCTCACTCCAATCCGCCGAAAAAAATGAAGCCTACAGACCTAATTTCCAGGCCTGTCCACGTTTCATTTACTTTTATATCCGTAAGAAATCCATTCCGAGCAAACAGCGAAAATTCGATTAGACTCGTGGCGCAAACACACGTGCGCACTTTTTCCCTCGCGCTTTCTCTCTCTCTCTCTCTCTCTCTCTCGCACATTCTCTCGCTGATTCCATTTGTCTCGACGATTCGTTTACCGCACTCCATGTGTCGCGCCTACAACAGAGCGTACCTGGTGCAAGAGCCTCGTAAACGTTCTCTCTCGGTCCTTCTCTTTTTCTCTCTCTCTCTCTCTCTGCCTCTCTGTGTCGACGCGTCAGCACAGCAACAGCTGCGAGCAACGTGTGCTTCGGCCGCGAAAGCTTTCTCTCCCTCTCTCTCTCTCTCGCTTACTCTGCGTGTCTGACTGTCTCTTTCCACACACGCTCCATTTCGTATTCCCGGCCACGATTGTTCGAGATGTGCAAATAAACACGAACTTGCGGCTTGTAATTGCGTTTTCACCGAAAATCGAGAGCTTGCCGCGGCTAGACGAGAATTTCGGCTCCTCTACTCTTCCGAACGAATAGACTTGTCGACGAGAGGAAGCGACAGCAAAAGATGACGCCGCGGGGAAGAATGGATATTTTGTTTATGAGTTTTTAGCGAGGATCGACACGATACGATTGACTGACCTCTTCTAAACTTCTCTGGTTGAAAGAGGTACATTATATAAATATCGACTTTCTAAAAATATGTGAGATATCATTTTAAAATTTCAGTAACTATAACAAAAATATCAAAAGCTGAAGATAAGGCATAGGAACTATTTACTTCAATTAGAATTCATTACAATTAAACTAGTATTAAATTTAAATTTGAGGGCCATTATATATACTTGAAAAAATTATCGGATAAAATAGTTAAAAACAATGTAAAATCAATGATAACCCATAAAGTAGCAAAAAAGGCGAAAAACGAGCCAAGTAAGTATAGCATTCACGCCTCGATTTACGCAACATAAATTGACAGGTATCGACAGGTCATCAATACCCTCGTCAATACCCCCATTACATAAATAAATTAATAGCAAATGGTAACGAGAGCGCGAGCGAAGGAGGAGAGGAAGTAGCGCTTTAGTGTCGCTATTTACCTAGGATGTTTTAATAATTGATCCGGCCCGTGACGGAGCCGTTCCTGCGCCGCCCCGTAACTTTGTGTGATCTTAAGCGCGGCGGAACTTTCGACTGCAGGCAGTGCACTAAGTTGGAATTTTAATATAGGTGGCGGGGATCGAGGAGCTGTAAAGGCTCGATCGCATTTTCCTTTGAGCGCGCGTTCGAAAGCCAAGTAAGTTAGCGCAAAATGTGCCTCGGCAAAATTGCCCGATTGAGTTTACCGGCGCCAAGGCGCTGCTATATATATTTCGGCTTTTGTTTTTCTTCGTTTTCGGTATTGGAGACGATTATTTCGGGGCTTAGCGGAACATCATCTTTTTCGCGAAATTTGCTGCGAATTTTGCAACTTTTTCGTTAAACGTTCGGATGTTTTGGGATGTTATTTAGAGATGTGAACGGATTTTGAGCGATGATTATTAGCTAGAATTGATCAAGCTGATTGATAAAAAATTTACATTATTTCAGTGCATTTAATAATATAACTTGTGACATCTATTGTTTCCTATGTAAGAAAAATACCGGCTTTAAGTGAAATTATTTATCGATTGATGCAAAATTTATTGGTAAAATTTGTTTTATGAATATTATAATAATGCTTGAATTATAAAAATGCTTGAAATTCCATTCTTTACATTACAAATTCAGCATCTTTTTAGTTATTATCCTCTGAAACAATTTTCCAATATTGAACCAAAATAATTCAGATGTATGTAATTTAAAATGGGCGACGCACTGTCTAAAAAATAAACTCACTTTCATTAAGATTTTGATTTACTATCTCATTTCAAATGAAATATTGCACGTAACGACAAAAATCTAAAAATCAATAAAATTATATCCGTTAAATTAAAATATTTTGATAAAACTTGTTTACATTCATAATTAAGCCTTTTAAAACGCTTTTTAGCCTGCAAATTACTTGTGTTGAAATTGATTAAGTTATATTGACTAAAATAGAATCCTGCATTATCTCGCCAAATTCTGCATAACAATACAGTTTCCTATCCAGTGGACTTTCCCACAATAAATTTCCAATTTCCCGCTTAATTATCAACTGCGATAAAGAAAATCCCGAGAGCGTTCCCTGCGCAACAAAACGCGGGGAATTTAAAGAAGTTGGCGAAGTAATTCTGATAATTTGAAAGCCACATGACCGCGCGAAAAATATTTTCCAGCAACTCACGCAGCCCCTCTCTCTCTTTCTCTCTCCCATAAACCCGGTGAATAATATTCGCGGGGCAGGTGAGAGCCGTCTATGATAAAAGCCGCAGCTCGGCTGCGGCAGCGGGGCAGATTGGCGTGCTCGCACTCGTTACACCCGTACGGTATGCCTCTCGGTAGCAGCTCTCTCTCTCTCTCTCTCTCTCTCACCGCCTCAGCCGGGGCGATCATCGGTCTGGCTCTTGGCGTAAATTGGGTTAGATTAATCGGAGCCGCCGGACGGCTTAGGATGGATGGATGAGTTACAAGGCATAAGTCGTGCGTATCTTGGCGGCGGCGGCCTTCGCCTACTGCATATATTTCCTTATGCGCCTGGGTATATTTCGCGGGCCCGTAAATTGCCTGGCATTTAATTACCGCGAGTAGGCAGACACGCTAAAGGCGGCTGCGGAAAGCCGAGGCCCTTCTCGGCTAAATTAAACACCTGTGCTCCAGACCAGAGTCGAATGGGTCGAGGGAAAACGCGCGCGCGCGCGGAGCCCGGAGGAGACACACAACAGCCTCGGGCCGCCTAATTGGACGACGTGTCCACTTGGCTCTCTTTCTCTCTCTCTGTCGCGGATGTTTTTTACCTACTGCGCGAGGAGGGTCCTCGAGGAGATTGTCTTGAGAGGGTGGGGGACGTCGCGCATGACTGACGGCGAGCGTCTCTTGCCGAGCGCGAGCCGTGATGTACTCGCGCGCTTGTTTGCGAGATTCTTTTCTTTTTTCCTTTTCTTTCATTTTTTATGCGAGCCAGCGAGCCGTTTTACTACGTGTCTCTTTTGACGCTGCGACTGGAACTTGCGAGGAAATTCCTTGGCTTTGCAAGGAGGCTTTATTTATCGCGCAGCGGAGTTTTTTTTTGCAAGCTTGTTGCTTAGCTTGCGAGTTAGCTTGGAAAACGTTGCGCTCGCTGTGTATAAATGTTTTTTATACGTTAAGAATTAGTATAGAGGCCAAAAGAAAACTTTAGAATAAAAAGTATACTTAAATTGTACTACAACTGATTAGCATCGTAATATTCATAATTTATTTCTAACAAGCGCAAGAATGCAAACGAAATAACAAGTTTCCTCGCAGCGAAACGTCAGGGTGGATTTTCTAGGTCGCCCCCGTCAAACGCGTTGCCGCGGCAAACGGTCGCAGCATCGCCGGCCCCTATAACCGAGGGTCCGACCAGAGCAGGAGCATATAGCGGACGTGATTATTTTACTATTATATTTCGGTCAATCTAAACGAAGAGGGCATCAGCTGCGCTCGCCGTATAACGCACGGATAATTAGCGTGTAACGGGCCGCGACGGAAAGCGCGCGCTCTTGCGCAGTGGCGTGTGGCTTACAAATTGAACATTACCCGGGGCTGACCGCGATTTTATTGCGGCGCTCGATCGGAGAGAGAGAGAGAACCTCATCCGTTCGGGAATTCGAACCGCGCCGCGCGCATTGAAAATTAGCATCAAAGGCGCGCCGCGGCCGCGGTTTTAATACAAGAGCGATGCGACTGTAACTCGGCCTTATCTCTCCTCTCGTCCTCTCTGTTCTTCGCGAGAGAGAGAGAGAGAGAGAGAGAGAGAGAGCGATGGTGGTCGGGCTTTTATCGCCCGAAATGCGCAGCGCCCATTGACCCTTTTTTTTCACGGGCCATTCCTCTTTCTCGCGGAGATGTGACGGGAAGATGGCTGTAGCCGCGAGAACGAATGGTCCGGCGGCCCCGGAGAGGGACAGCACTCGAAATGAAGAGGGCATTACCCGCGCTTATCGCGCAAAACTCCTTTCGCGCGATTTAGTGCGTGGGGTAATTGCAGCTTGGCGATCCCTTCTTTTTTTTTCTCTCGGGGCCAAGCACGGAGAGAGAGAGAGAGAGAGAGCTCAATTTGCGCTAAATTTATTTCGCGAAATTAGCATGCCGCGCCCTGCGGAATTGCCTTAGTTTCGTGTGATTTACGCGTTGATTGAGTCGTTTTGCCGGGGCAGGACGTTTTATGCAGCGATTTCGTTGGCGGACGTGAGCGCTAATGAATGCTCGCGCCTCGAGAAAGAAGTTTTGTAAATATCAATGGAAGTATTTGTTTTCGATTGTAAATACTTGACCTAAAAATGTGGACGAATCGATAAATTAATTAATAACAGAAGATTCGGTTATATTTTCAATTTAAAGGAAAGTATCTAAAATTAAATAAACAAGAGGCGGCAAAAATAAAAGTTAATTCACGTGGGACATTTTTTTCAATAAAAAATCTAATTCAATGAAGTGACAGTTGAAGTAATGCAATGAACGAACAATTTAATACATGTCAGACCATTTATACTTTCATTTCAATGAATTTCTTGTGTTGTGGCCAGATTTATCGAATTTAAAATTAGTACGCGACTCAAAAATATTAGCACACTGATTTGATCAACTTTTATCATCGTACTGCAGAAGCGCAATTTAATCGCGGAATACAATTTAAGTTTAATAAAGTCGAGCAGTTTAGTGCGTGTTTATTAAAACCTCCCGTTTCCATTTGACTGCTAAATTTATTTTAAAATTTTTATTTCCATTTTAATCATTGTTTTAATCACTTCGGAGCGCAAGACACCTATAAGCGAGAGTTCTCCGGCCGCTCGTCGAGTTCGTTGAAAAACACGCATATACATAGGATAGAACGCTCTCTCTCTCGCGCGGCTGCAGCGTTGACTCATATTCCCGCGAGTGTCATAAACCCCATCGAGTTACTTTTCCAACTTCAATGCGTGCGAACTTTACGCATTTAATTAAAAATTCAAATTCAAGGCGCCGCGCGCGTCCTGTATATGTGCGCGCAAGCCGCGATAATGCTCAGACCGGCATATAATTCTATTCTCGCTTATGTATACGCGGCGCGGATATTCAGCGGGGAAAAACTATACGGATGCAGGATAAAACTTTCCACTTAGAAATTGAGAAAAAGGGGGGAGTACCACTTGCGAGGAGCAAACAAGAGAGCAGATGCTCTTTAAACTTTATCCTTTTTTTTTCTCGCTCGAACGTTTTAATATGAATTTCCACTTTTTGAATGGAGCAAGTAGCCGTTGAAAGTAACTTTTGTAGAACGCTGCCGTTCGTCTACTTAATATTAAAATTGTTGATTTTAGGCATTTCTCGTTGTTGACTTTAGCCGTGTGTGCACGCCAAAAAACTTTTATTTTTTTATTGCATCACTTGAAGTAATAAAAATAGATTTCGGTAATTCAATAAACAATTTCTTACGAAAAGGGATGAAATTTAAATGAAGAGAACGTTGATTGCCTGAGCTTTTAAATCCCCGCCCGCTGCTGACATCCCGGCTAACTGTAGTGGTAAACTTCGCTGAGGTCGGTGTTCAAATGGAATTTGCTTGGATCTGATTCCCTATTATAATATTCTAAATAATTATTATTTCATAAATTAAAAGTGGTTACATTGCCAAGGAAGACCAGATATTTTTCAAGAAAATATTAGCCCCAAGAAACGGATGCAAAATATGAAAACAGACGGCTTGCACAGTACAGCAGCAGCAGCAGCAGCAGTAGTACAGCAGCCGTGATTGAAGCCTGGCACGTATCGCAGCCAGCACTCGCACGTATCGCTGACGGATCGTACGTGCAGGCCTCGCTTACCGCCGGAGGAAATAATTTTCGCGTGAGCGAGAGAGAGAGAGAGAGAGAGAGAGAGAGCCGCGTGAGAGCCGTAATTGCTCCACAATATACGAGCGTCAATTCCCCTCTCGGCGCGCGCGTTATCGTTTACAAGCATGTGTCTTAATGCGCGACTAAACTCTCGTATACTTTCGCCGCTCTAACGAAGGGATGTGTCGCAGCTCGTTTTACACAGAGAGAGAGAGAGCCTTTACTCGTAAGGGGAGGATCGTACGCGAGCTAAATTGCCCGACACGAGGGTACACACACTCTCTGCTCCGCTGATGAACTTGCCGGTTTATCGCGCCGAAGGGGGACGCGCGAATACTTGCCGTAGTGGCTTGGCTCGTTTGGCGCGATCGAGTGCTAATATGTATTTGGCCGTCGCGGTGAGAGGCCCGGCAGAGGGGAGGCGACGAACACCAGCCGAGCTTGTTTGCGATTGTTCGGAGGTCGCGAGCCCCGGGATGAGCCGATTGTTCGCTGGTGTTTCCTTATTATGAGAGTTCGGTTGGAAAATTAGAGGATCCCATCTCTGGGTTCTTTCCGCTGACGAAAGGCTTGCGTCGGAAAAAGAATTTATGAACCAGATCGAACTGTCGAGCAAGAATTTCATTTTTAATCAAATCTACCGATATATGTAGCTTTCTAAATAGAAATTTCTTTGTGTACAGTCTAATTATGATTCGCTAATTATTTATGATTTTGCTTCCTCCTAGAGGAAACTTTGTGATAGTAATTTTTGCAGTTGTTCGAAAAAAATGTCGTGTGTGTGTGTGTGTAAGTGTGTATGTACTATATACGCCTGGATCTCAGCTTCTACTGAAAGGATTTGCATCTTTCACGGCTTATTTTTTTTACTTTTTTCGTGATGGCGGGAAAAAAATCTTTTTTTTTTGTTTAGTTTCTTTGTTTTCGTTTTATCACAAATTTTCGATTTTCGACAAATTTTATTTTACTTTTTTTTAATAATAGGATTCAGATATTTTAATCGAGCGAAGGCCATTTTAAAGAGCATAAAAATACCTATAATTTCAGATAAAAAAAAGTTACTCTAGCTGTTATGGTTCTTTTGTTTTTAACAAAAACGTGTTTTTTTTAAAAAAGCTTATAATTCTTAATTTAAATTATCAACTGTTCTAAAGAAATTTTTAGTAATTAACAATATATAGAGCTGTAATCTGTAAAAATATCAATTCATTTTGTCAATTAGTTTTTTAATAAAAAGTTGAAAACTGAATAAAATGAGCTTTCTATGTCCAACGATTAAAGGAATAAAAAGACTTTAAATCACTTGAAATTTTGGGAAAATGTAAATCTTTTGTATGTTCAGAGCTGTATAGTTTTTCTGCTTATGAAATGTATTAGTTCAAAAGATATTAAGATTTTATTTTATTTTAAAAAATTTTTTTGAATACCTGTATCTTAGTGAATAATCGCCATTTTCAATGATCGACCACTTTTTTCATCTTTAACTAAACTTTCAAAATTAAAAAGAATTTTTGAAGTTCGTGTACTATAGTTTTTGTTTTATAATGATTTTAAATTATATATGATATCGCGATTATACATATAACATAGTACAGTCATATTTTTATTATTATTATTATTTTATTATGATTGTTTACATTAGTTTCAGCAATATAGTTC
>UCOM01005050.1:0-10364 GCA_900474385.1 Ormyrus pomaceus | reverse complement strand
AATATTTTCCACCATACGACACGACAAAACTTTTAAAAGATCCAAATAACAGAAACGCTAAATTTATCACAGAATACGTTAAATCCTGCAAAATCTAAATCTAAATGTCTAACAATTAAAATGTTGCATTGCTATTCTAACCCCATACCCTTAACCTTGAGAAGATTTAGTTTAATCAGAGATAATCAATTAACTACAATCGATAATACAGTTCCACATATTAATTCCAGTATTCACCGGGTGATAGCTTCATAGTCTAATCCAATAGTCAAAAAGAGAAGAAGAAGACCATCTACATATCGACCTGTCATCCAGTAGCCGACTGGGATCGTAATTGTAACTCGTAATTATATTACGAGTTACAATTTATATTTATTTACTATTATTTATAAAATTTACGCAATCATTTTTTTTAACCATCATATATCGATCATATTTAAAAACAATAATTCTCAAAAATATTTTTACATTGATTTTATATAGTGATAATTTAAAAAAAACACTGCAAAAGACTATATAATAACATAAAAGAAGAAAAATTCTCTTATTAGCTAGTGTAGTATCTGGGTTCGGATAATAAATAATTATATACTCAAATAGATACCATTAAAATTTATATGGTAACTCGCTCTTCTCGCTCCTCTCCCTAGTGCGTCCGTCGTTACTCTCGTACCAGCGAGCATTACGGGAAGTACGTCCTTTTTATTTATTCTTTTGATTATACATGTATACTATATATTGTATATGTGTATATACTGCAGCTAGAAAAAATTTATAAAAGCAGGTTATAAAAAATGGATATACTAGAAGAAATATGTCGCCTAAGGGAAGATATAACGACAATAAAAGAGGTTAATAGACTATAATTTTAAGTGAAATAATACACTTCTTAATTATATTTTCTACGTAGGTACTGGATGACCGTTTAAATAATGATACTTATGATAAAAATTTTTATATGAAAGAAGAACAAAAACTGAAATCATTTTTAGATGGTAATGTAAATAACATTTCAACAAGACAAAAAAAAAATAATCAGTCACGGCTTTACAATATATGGAGAAACTTATTTTTAAAGAAGAAGAATAAAAACGATTCATAGAAATTTTATTTTTGTAAATCAACAATCATTATTACAAGCAAGAGTTTTTCTTGAATTGCATCAAGAACGTAATATTTTCAATTTTTAAAATATCCTTATTCAAAATAAATGAATAATTCTAAAATCAATTATTAGTTGGTTATTAATCCAAATATAATTAAAATAGTTTAGAAATCGATTTGTTATAATACAAAATGTCTTTTATAATTATATTTAATTTTTTAATTCTTTACATATAGTACAATTTACAAATTGGCAGTGAATCGCAAAATTTGTTTATATCTCCGTCTTTTAAAAATCTAATTCTAAAACGTAACAAAGTTTTGTCAAAATTGAAACGCAGTTTAAACTAATATGATTGAGAGCTTCGATGCATGAATCCGCCTCGCCTTGATCGCATTAATTATTGAAAGCTATCGCTGGATTTGAATTCTGCGAATATTTATTCATAGCTTGAAGATGTATTAGAAGCATGTCTTCCGGATTGCCAATCGAGATGAAGATCCAACCCAATACAACGAGAGCATTTTTCGAAAAAGTCATTCTTTGCCACGTTTTGAGCTCGTCTACTTCGATACCACTAATGTTACGTGTGTCCTGTTACAAGAAAATTAATTGAATCCAAAAATTACAATTTTTTCCAAAAAACAGTTTCAAAATTTATTTTATAAAGACGTTTGAAAAAGTTGTTAGTATATTACACCTTTGAAATTCGGGGATTCCGAAAATGTGAGCGGAATGGTATATCATGGGATAGACGTAAATAATTATGATGATAACATTTTCTAATTTGTTAATTAGTTCTGAAGATGTTAATTGTTAAAAAGTAATGAATTTCAATTTTAACAGTACATGCACATCCATTAAGAATACGGACGGCCATTTACGTTCATTAAAAATATAGATATGCATTTAATATTGAAAATCTTCAATTATATTAACACCATACACCTTCAGAACTAATGATCAAATTAAAAAACGTTATCATGTTTGTTCAGGATATTGCTCTGTATCCATAATGATATACATTTTCGTGTAAATTTTCGGAAAATCCTGTATATATGTTACTAAAAGAAATTAATATTTCGAAAGTGTAAATTATTTTTTGAGAATACCAATCAATTTTACATTTATTAATACTTACATTAAAGTCGTTTATGAAGTAATAAGTCATATTGCTAGAGTTATAGTGAAGTAGAGCTAATTTATCGTCTACTTTTGAAGTTACTTGGTGTAATGAAAACGCTGCTATATACAGCGGAATTACTAAAATTGATTTAAATTGATATTTATATATATTTCGAAAATGTTCACCTCCTATATGACCTAAATCAAATCTGAAAAAATAATAAAATTTCATTTTCATCTTTAAAATTGCAGTGGGTGCTTTGAATGAAATTTATATATTTACTTATCAAAAGTTGCAATTAGACACACAGCAATACAAAATGAAAAAACACTTGTATAAATTTCAGATAATGCTGAATAGTTGTTGATGAATTCCTCAGAATTGTCAAAGTACGTTTCCATCTAAAAAAAAAATTATTTTTAAGATGTTTGATTAAGAAAGATTAACTATTTACGAGGAAAGCTCTTGCTGTGAATCTTAACTCTTCATAGTAATTGAATTTCGTAGAATATCGGGAAGTACTTACATTTTCAGAAACTTATATTTCAAGATAAAAGATTATACAAGTGAACATGGAAAAAAGTTTTTAATTTTATGTTCATATTATTGAATCCTTTTAATAAAATTATATTTTTCGAATATTGTTCATAACCATTTTTTTTATCTAATTTTCATGTAATGTACAAAAATATCTTAACTAATTTCAATAATTTTAAGACCAAGTTACCAGTATAAGATGTAGCAACGCTATTCCTCCAAGCAAACCCTGAAAAATCAAGCCTATAGAGTGCCATATTTTTTGAAAAACAATCGCTACTCTTATAGGTTTTGTATTCAGTGATGAATTTGTCACCGCTCCAGAGGTCCGTCGCAAATGCTTTCCATTGCCGCCGATTTTCATGGCGCTGAAGCCGTTTCTGCCTTGCACGTAGATGGTATCGGACGTAAGCTCAGGTAGAGGGACCGGATCCTCGTATTTAGTGCGATTTTCCTGAGCTTTCTTCAGAATTTCTGTGATGGGTAGTTCTAAAGGTTTATCTGAAAATTAGGATTTTATTCAATTTTTTTTCTCTTTGTATACATTTTGCAAAAATTTGTTTTTATTTATATTGGAATAATTTAAAAGCTTGCAAAAATTAATTATAATTAATAAAACTTACTTTCGTCATGGCGTCTTTTCTTCCTACTTTTAGCGCTGTCTTTTTTTGACAAATCCTTTTCGCCTATACTTTCGTGCGAGTGACTACCGTTTTTATTTTTTGATTTCTGTTTTCTACTCTTATGATCGAAAGTATCCTCTTCTTTATCTCCGTATATATCATCGGATAATATTTCTTCGACACTTTCCCTTGAGCCAGATTTAATTTTCTTTTTCTTTGCAAGTCTACTCGGATGATTTACATCGGAAAAATAATCTTCTGTGTCATCGTCAGTTCTTTTTATTCGTTTAGAAGAACTTGAATTGGATGCATGCTTTTTCTAAAAAGTTGATGAATTTATATAACTTAATAGTTTTAAAAAAACGTACATAGTTTCAGATGACTCTATCACTCAAATACTCAAATGAGTAAAATAATGTTTTCGATACACTATGTGTAAACTGCCATTTTGTACACCAAACACAATAATGAAAATGTATGTTAAGTGTGGTGTATCGAAAAATATCGTTCGATGCACGTGCCAAAAATTCACTCGCTACCCTCGAGCGACAAACTCACGCTCGTGCGAAAATCAACTTTTAAGTAAAAATATTATTTAGTAAAATTATTATACGTATTTACCTTGAAAGATTTATAAGAGGGATTAGAGTCTTCAGCAAAACTTTGACTTGATAGGTCTTCAATGTCATTCGATTCGCTTTCAGGTTTTCGGGACACTTGCGTTTTACGCTGGTCTCGTGATGATTTTTTCGATTGCATCTACTTTAGAAGACAAAAAATTTATTTTTTAAAATAACTAAAATTTTGTGAATCAATGGTTTTATTTAATTAACATTTAACTTCAATAATTAAATTGTATGTTAAAAATATTTAATATAAAAAATGAATTTGTAAAATATTTAATTTTTTACATAAATAACAATAACTATATTTCATTTGCATTATACATTTATTATAATCATGAGTCAGCATAATATATGTACACATTTTCAATTATTTACTACAGTTAAACTCATAAAATAATATTAAAATCGTAATCGTAAAGTAATAAAATTGATAATTTTTAATTGTATGAAATAAATCTTCCGGCAAATTTCTAATTTTACTTTTTCTAATTTATCATAATGCATTTAATAAAGTGCATTTAACCGCTTATTTATATACTTATGAATACTTATGAGTAAATGAATAAAGGTTAGAAAAATTCTAGTCAAAAAAATCACGTTTCAAAATTCGTGCATTTATATATTAACAACAAATGTCAACAAATGAATGATTATAATTGTAAATAATAATTTTATAAATATAAATTCTGAATTATAGTACTTTTAATTAAGAGTTTCAAGGTTTTTAATACTATATTCGACGGATATTGAAAGAATATAACCAAAATATCACTACTTACGTGTAATACGTGTTTAATCTAATATGTAATTAGTTAACTAGGATGAAATGAGAGGGTAAGTGCATTGCACCGCGTGCGCGTTGTGTCCCAAGTACGACTGCGTCCTTAGCAACGCGTCGGGAGCCTTTGTTGTGACGAACGTCCTAATCTAGTTCAACAAAAATTCGTGTCTAGCAACGAGAAAGAAGCTACCTACTGTCATCTGCGAACACGCGGGAAGTATGAAAAAGGATTTGTTTTGTATTCAAAGATAAATTAAAGGAATTATAAGAAAACAATCAATAAATGAAGCTAATTTTTTAACGACATATAGTTCTTAAATAAACACTTTACAATTATTGTTACGATTTTTAAAAAGATTAAACATTTAATAATAAATCTTATAAAAGAAACGAACTATAATAATAATTGGAGAAGTCTAAAAATGAATTATACACGGCACCCGTTGCATCAATTAGTAATTGATATGGGCACTTTAGATCCCAGAATTAGATTAACCATATGTCATTGGAGAACGCTGCAGGATATAAGCGAACAGCGAAGGGACCCTGACGATCGTCGAGCTGAAGACCTGGCAAAGGATCACGTCGTCAAAGGGTTCATTCGCCGTGTTAAATTGCATCTTCGCCTGTATGTCGGGAATGACAAGGACATCCTCTAGGCGCATCTCGAAGCAATGAACAAGTATGCGGAGAACGTGAATCCGTCGATTATTAAGCAGGTAGACGTATGCAATCGGATTCTCTGATACGAAGCCATTTATTACTCAATTTTTACCACCAATTATAATAAGGTAACTTCTATCACTTGTTACTGACTTATTATAATGTCTAATCATGAATAATTAAAGAACATATATTTAAAACGCAACTATATAAGAATTAAGAAAATATTATAAAAATATCAAGAAAAGTGTTTGAATACAATGAACCGAAGTTTGAAACCTAATCTAATTTATTAAAAATATTAGAAAATGGATATTTAAGTAATAATTAAATTTTATATTTAAATATCGTGAATTAAAACTCAAAACTGTTAAAAGTTTGAAAATGAGTTCCTTATTTCGATGATTTAAAAAAAATACTGTTTTGTTAAATGAAACTGTATAATGAAGCATTTTTTTAATGAATAGTGAATCTTATATTCATATTTTTATTTAGGTTAAATTATTTAAAATGTATTGCAGAATTTCTTTGTTTAATAATATAAAAAATAAAAATATTAATGTTGCAAACTCTCATCGAAGCCGCAAGGTGTTTACTGATAACAATCAATGTTATTTTCATCAAGTATTCAATTGTAATTAATGTGATTTATGACTGAATTCATGTAAAGTGCAGTGCTAGCAGTTAACTTAATTTTCTTGTTACAAAATGTAATGCTAATTGTATATTGTAAAATCAACAAGTAAGTGATTGCTTTACTTTTTAGTCAAAAATATTATAAAATTATCAATTAAAATTAAATATTGTAAAAAATTGAATTTCATTGAGATTCATTGAAAGTTTAAATGTACGAGACATTGTGATTTCTATTACGATAATCTTCAATAAAGGTTTAATAGAAAAAAATTCCCATTTTTTTATTCTTTTATTCATAACAGAATAGCAATTGATATGTACAATATTTATAAGATTGTCTAAGTACTAAATACATAACTATATATTTTATATATTTTTATATGTATATATATAATATATATGTAATAATAATTGAATGAATAGTTATAATATCAATAGTAATTAAAATAATAACAAAATAATAGTAAAATAGGTATCGATCTTCGTTTTTATGATTTCAAGCACGCTGCTTTATTCCCAGCGAAATTCATCTCATAATTTAAAAAACTCCTCAGAAAACATACTTTATTCAACAATTAACGACGAAAAAGGTGACAAATTTATATCACGAATACATTTATAAGGCGTGCTTAGTCTTTGCAGTGCTAAAAGACATGGTGTGTGTATTTTAGTTCAAATAAATACTGATATAAAGGAGGTTGTCGATTTCGTCACGCAGATATCGCTAAACTTTACTTGTTGAATCGTCGATCGCAACTATTTACACGGGCTAAAATTATTATTTTCTCCGCTTATCGTTTATCAAGGCACTGTATACAGTTCTCTAATAGCCAAATATGCTATTTATTTACTCTTTTTTATAGTTTTTTTCCTTTTTCACATTTTAATTACATTTTTCGTTATTTTGCCATAAACATTTTTACACGTATATTACACGAACGATTTTTATAAAAATTTTATGATATTTATACCATGTACATGATTGGTTCGGTCCATTTATAGCGCGAAATGAATAAATAATCTTTTAAACATGTTTTCGTAAATTGCAGGTAAAATACCTTTGAAAAGTAAATCAGACATTCAGTCCATTTTTACGCCAAATTAACGAAATATGTGGAACTGTGAAAAGTGTAGCTCGGCATTGGTGCCTATTTTTTGCAATAGATTCCTAATAGAATCTATTAATATTTTTTTTATAAAGTTTACTTTTTCCATTGACTAGTATGGGCCTCTGCGAAAATGCCTTTGGTCATTTTCGCCATTTACATTAAACGCCCGCGCGTCGTCAGTGTTTACAGTATTTCATTTTTGTTATCGTTATTTTTTCAGTTTGATTCTTTCGATAATTATAAGCTTATATAAAAAATGTCGCGTCAAAGTTAAAAAAAAAGCTCACTTCTTTCGTTTTAATAGAAATAAAAACTCTACTTATAAATAAATACACTTGCTTTGCTGTAATAAATAAATTATTTCTTTTCTTACTTCTTAAGTGTTTTTTTTTTGTTGTTTTCAGCTTATAGGTACTTTATATATGACAGTAAAAAGTGCGATGTAAATATATTTATTAGGACTTTTGCGTTTCAGTTTTTTTTTTTTTTTTTTTTTTTAGGAAACATGCATTTTTAGTCGGAGTAGATATAACATTCATTTACGCAAAACTTCTTCATCCGGCTTATTATGTAAAATCGGCAGCTTTTAAAAAAATAATGATGTACTTCGTTTAAAATTTTGATGCACGTCGCAACAACCTAAACAATTATTGAAAGTTTGCTTCTTCGAAACAACTTTTACTTGGCAGTATCAAGGAAATAAAATAAAGGAAAGATCTCACTAACTCGAGCTTGTTCACTTTTTGCTGCCCGCTCTTAATATTCTAATACAGTATTCAAATAAATTAGTCAAGAGATTCCGTTCTCCAAATGGATTATTCGTATTGATTCGTCGAGTAATAAGCTGAATACACAGCGCAAACAAGTCATTTATTTTAGTTTCGTAAAAAGTTTTCTTTTTCTCGTTATTACAAACGTGGCAAAAAATCTATTAGTCGTACCGATCCGCTTCAGAGAAAACATTTCCAATCCATTAAAACTTTCCTTCGCCTTGGAAATTTAACAATTATTTACATTCAATCTTTGACTTTCAACGCACAGAGAAGAAAATGCAATTTCTTTCCAATTAAAAAATAAACAGAGAGCGCATCCAGGTATAAAAAAGCTAATTCGACCTCCGAAAGAAATGCGTCCAGCTTGGCGGTTGGAAATATTTCCCCCTCGCTCGGTACCATCCCGCTTCCAATCGCATCTGAAGCTGTAAACATCGTCTGATATCGCAGATTCGTGAGTGTAGCAGCGCAAATTTATCGGCTTCCGGTGAATCTCGGTGCCCGGGCGTGAACGGCGATCGGTCGATCGTCGGCCGATCGCCCTCAGAGGGACCGAGATGATTCGCGCTACTACCGGGCGTCCTATCAGGCGGGGTGCTGGGCGTAACGGCACCAAGAGTGCCCGTTGTTGTTCGCCTCGACGTAAAGCAACTCTCAGTCGTCGAAGTCGTGCCTGAGCTTGATGTAGAGGCAGGAGCCGAGGATGATGCCGAAGACCTCGAGGACCGAGAGGCCAAGACCCACAGCGCCGAGGATAATCAAATGGTCCTTGGTCGTCTCCAGGAACTTGTAGATGCAGCCCTGAGGACAATAGGCGAGGTTCGTTAGGAGGGGCTTTTTCCACTGGAGAATCAATTGCGGGGCTCTTGTGGATATCGATTTTCTTTTGTAAGTGCATATAGGAGGGTGGAAAGGTATAAGTTTTGCAGCGAGTTTATTTTGCAAGAAAGCCAAGGGTTGGCAGAGGGAATGAAAATTACCAAGAATTTCTATTTAATCGGGTCAACGTAAGTATGTTGAAAGATTTACCGTGTATTGAATATTTGATGGATGGTCTCGTTTGCCGCATAAATAGCTTGGCGTTTTACAGCAACTGTCCGGAACGAGGTTTCCGTTTCTCTGCACCTCCTCGCCTTTGAACCATTCGCTTAGCAGCCAATCTTCAAATCTTATAGAACCGCAGCATTTGAACTGAAAAAGTGTAATCGATTTAGAAATTGTTTATTATTAGTGTAAGATATAAAATAAATCTATTTAATGCTTGAAAATAGTTTTCAATGAAAGCGTCATAACTCTGATATTTAGAAAATTCTTTTATCCGCTCAAAAAATTCCGACGTCCCTTCACACTCGAAGAAATCGCGAAGACTCTGCAATATTCGCAAAATCAATTTCGAAACTGGTGCAGCGCGAAAAAAAATTTGCCTCCCGAAAATCCCCTCGTCTTGCGCGTAAGCGAAATCGCGCACGGAGAGATCGTATCAGCTGCAAAAATGTTTCCACTCGAGAGGAGAGAGACGTAAAATCCGCTGAGTCCTCCTCCTCCTTCGAGCTTCCCTTACCCCTATTAGAGAAAAAAAACAGGGATCAGGCGAGCGGGCGGAGGGACGGAGCTTCCGGGCAGTAAATACGCAGTTGCGAAAATTTTCATGGCGCCGCGTGCTCGCACGCTAATGGCCCGGGGGCGTTCGCTCGCCGGCAGCGCCCGGGATTACGGCGTCGTTCGAGCTCTCATTTAACGCGAGCCTCGCTGTCGCTAGTAAAATGCTGCTCGACGGGCTCGCGGGTCATTAATCTACGGGTCGGCAAACTTTCGGATGGACGTTTTTTAACGACTTCTCGGGGCGAGTTAAATTTTTGAATTAGTAGCTTATGAGTTGGTACTTGAGCTTCAGTGTTTGAAAGTTAACCCGGCACTCGAGATGTTAAAAGGGAAGCTGATACTCGCATGAACAAATGAAATATATTCGTTTTCCAAAATATATTTAAAGGAACGAATTTTGATTGAATCTGTGCTTAACTTTATTGGATTAAAAATTATTCTGAAGATTTTTCGTAAATATCCTTGAAGTATTAATGTTTATAATACTTTAAATAATTAGAATTAAAATTTTAATTCTTACGCTTAAATTCTAGAATGTTGAAATTACTTGATTTGGAACGTAAATGATTATAATAAAGATTGGGGTTATGATAATTATTTAAAAGTCAACCTTTAGAACTATCCAAAATTATTATTGAAATATTAAAGAAAAAATGGTTTTGAGTACACTGAGAGAAGTATAGTAAAAATTACAAATAATCTTGTAAAAATTACCATACTGTCTAGTAAAGCCGCCACAGACTGTCAAAACCCAAAAAATTACTATACTTTATAAGAAATTTT
>UCOM01005049.1:0-10371 GCA_900474385.1 Ormyrus pomaceus | reverse complement strand
CAACTATATAATATGGAAAGATATATATATATATATATACATGTTTTGTGTGTTTCTGGGATTTCATGTATGATTTTCTAACAATTTGCGTATACAAATTTCGTTGTTAGAATATCATACATGAAATCTTGGGAAATATAGGGTTTACGACATTTCACCTAAAGACATTTCTCCAATAGCGACATTACTCCAATGCGACATTAATAAAGAAATAATCATTTTGGTAATTGTACACCAAACGTCGCATTGGAGACGTTTAAAGGTAAAATGTCTTTAGGTGAAATATCTTTTGGAGATATATATATATATATAATTTAATTAGTTTTAATAATACCAAACATCAGTCAATTTATCTTTAAATAAACTATTTTATTTATAGACAACAGAGTTTGTGATCCTGAAACAGAATTTAGTTGTAAAAATGGCAAGTGCATACCTACACTTTGGATGTGCGATTTGGATAACGACTGCGGGGATGATAGTGACGAGCCTGCATTCATGTGTCGCCAACGCAATTGCACTACCGGTTGGCAGCGTTGCCCTGGTCATGCCAATTATCGATGCATACCCAAATGGTTGTTCTGTGACGGTAAAGACGATTGCCGTGATGGCTCGGACGAGCGACCTGAAAGCTGCCCTAAATGTGACCCCACTATAGAATTCAAGTGTTCGAACAACAGATGTGTGCCTAAACAGTGGCTCTGTGACTTCGCCGATGACTGTGGCGACGGCAGCGATGAAGCCAAAGTCACTTGCGCCGGTAGATATCGAGAATGTACCGAGAGTGAATTCAAATGTTCTAATGGAAAGTGCATCGCCTCAAGATGGAGATGTGACAATGAAGATGACTGCGGTGATAGAAGCGATGAAATAAATTGCCATGAATTTAAGTGCAAGGTGACAGCTACATTTTTATTTGTTTTATTTACAATACTAGAAAGACGAAATAAGCTTTTTAATTTCTTTACTTTATTAAAAATAATTTTTTTAAAATAAATATTAATGTTTGTTTTTCAGAACGACACATTCCAATGCGCAAGCGGACACTGCGTTCCAGCAGCACTACAATGCGATGGTGCTCGCGACTGTCAAGACATGAGCGATGAAGTGGGTTGTATGCCCAAATATCCAGGTGGTAGATTCTGCCCGCCAACTCAATTTCAGTGTGATAACAATCTCTGCGTTTCATTATCAGACCGGTGTGATGGAAGTGACGATTGTGGTGACGGTTCTGACGAAAATCCTGCTATGTGTGGTTTGTACTTTAACTTCAAATATTTTTTAATAAAGCTGTTTGTTAAGATTTGACATTTCTCTCTTTCTTTTATAGCGACATTTAGTTGCGATTCTACAAGGCGCTTTCAGTGCTCGAATCACCGTTGTATTGCCAAATACCAACTTTGCGATGGTGTGGATAATTGTGGCGATGGTAGTGACGAAAATAATATGACTCTCTGCTCGCGCAAGATTATACCATGCAATCCAATTGCCGAATATCAATGCTCGAATAAGAACTGTATCGATCGTTCGAAGATCTGCGATTTTGCCAATGACTGCGGTGATTTCTCTGATGAATTAGGATGCCGTGAGTATTATATTTACCCTACTTATAATATTATTTACCCTACTTATAAATAAACTGTATTTTTAATCTGCAACGAAACTAATGAGTTTGAAAAACAATTTTTTGAAGATTCCTAATATATTCAATGCTTGAATTTAGATCACAACAAGGTGTGTAATGATGCAAACAAAGGTGGCTGCTCACATTATTGTCAAAATGTGACAGATTCAGGCTCATTAGCGATAGATGCAACACCACGAGGCTATATATGTGCTTGTTATCCAGGATACATAATCACAGCAGAAAATCATAAGCACTGTGAGGATATTAATGAATGTTTGAAGGGTCAACACTTTTGTTCACAACTTTGTACCAATTTGAATGGTTCATACGCCTGCTCGTGTCGCGACGGATTCAAACTTTCTGATAATCTCAGTGGCGTTTGCAAAGCTGAGGATGACAAGGCAACTTTTATTTTCTCATTTTTAAGAGAGTAGATTATGCAAAGTCAGTGAGTTAATAAAGAATGCTTTCAGGTTCTTGTTGTATTCGGAAGCGGACAGGAAATTAGAGCTCTGAGTATTTATAGAAACGAAGAATTAGGAATAATCGTCAATGAAAAACGAGTAAATGCTATAGATTTTGATCCTAAGATGGACTACGTGTACTGGATTGATGGTCATGATACGATGATTAGACGATCTGCTATGATTGATGGCAAGATGATTCAAATTGGATTTGCCCAAGACATCAGTGGAAATCGTAGGTTCAAAGTTGATTTATAGTTTTCAGATCAATTTATAATTACCACTTTAAAAACAATATTTCGTTCGCTTTTCTTTTACATTCATTTAACATAAAAATTCTTACAATGTAAATTATTTTACAGCAAATACTGTACCAACAGACTTGGCATTGGATTGGGTATCAGGTAATTTGTATTGGACGGAGATTGTGGAGAGCAATTTGCGACAACCGGCAGGTCGTTTGATGGTTGCTAAGGCTGACGGCCGCTACAAGCGTACTCTTATTACCCAGAATTTAGAGGAGCCAACATCTTTGGTGGTAGATCCAGAACTTGGAAGAGTTTACTGGGCAGATGGTGGCAGTGTGCCCTCTATTGAATATGCCTGGATGGATGGTAGCAAACGAAAAGACCTAGTACTCAATCGGCTTGGAAAGCCTTCAGCACTTGCTATCGATTACGCTATGGAGCATACTATTTACTGGACTGATATTAAACTTAATACGATAGAATCTGTACAAAAAGATGGATCTAACAGGAAAATTATCATCAGTGGAGATCTAAAACATCCGGTAAGAAATTAACTAATAAATTTGAAAATTAAAATAATACTTTTGACTTTTTGGCTATCTCAAATCGAACAACAATAAAGCACTGAAATCACATATCACTACGCAAATAAAGTATTTTAATCTATTTGGAAAATAAGTTGATCCGTATGTTTTTGTTTGACTGATTCACCGAAATTGTATAAATTATACACATTTACAAATTGCATTAAAAAAAGTTCCAATTGTATTTTTGATCGATAATTTAAACAGCTCCCATTTCACTAATTTTAAATTGCTTTTGATGAACTTTTTTTATTTTTCCCAAAAAATTTAGAAAAGAAATTAAAAAATTATAGATACATATTTATTTTTTATTAAGAAATAGACTTTTGATGCATATTCCTTTTCCTCGAAAATTACAGTTTTTTGGCTGAATTTTTTTTATCGATAGTAGTATAGATCTGTTTTCATATTTTTTGTACCGAGTAAGGAAAAATTTCACGAATTTAGTTGGTAAAAGATACTTTCATATTTTTTTGTGAACACTGACATATGCTCCGTGGCATAGTGGCATCACAAGCCTTCTTCACTCTCGTGACGATGTTATTTGTCTGCTCCGTAGCACTATTACCATTAATCGAACAATTGCCTAAGGCTTCCCGAAACGAGTTGAAATCAAAAGCGGTTGCCTTCCAGCCAAATTCGTTGATCTTCTTGGGTGTAGTTTTAGCTCTCCGGCTGCTGCATACTTCCCTGGATATTACTCGATGATCGCTGGCGGTGTAGATATTCATAACCTCCCACGAGTAGCACCTCTGAAAAGGGTGCTACTCACGAAGGTGAGGTCCACGATCGATGTTGCTTCGCCTCTTGCAAACGAGGGTTCATTCCCGCTGTTCATTAAGACCAAGTCCAACTAGTCATCGCTTCTAGAAATATTTGCCCCCTAAGATTAATTTTCATACTACCCCAGTCGACTGCTTAGGCATTGAAGTTTCCAGCTATTAATTGTCACCAGAAAGTGCTGTTTCGCATACATAGTCAGTCGGTCTAGAAAGTAGGTAAACTCGTTTATAGTCAGACTAGGAGGAGCGTAACAGTAGCAGAAATATATTCCGCTCAACTTAGCTCTCACAACAATCTTTTCTGAACTCATCACCCTGGAATATATAATTTCCTCACGACCAGATAATGGCCTTCGCGTTGGCAACCACCTCCCAGAGCTGTGTCCTCAAATGCCTGTATGGTTCCGAGATCAATATGCGTGTGTGGGTTTTTCCGAAAAATTGATTTCTTTTTTTTTAAATAATAGGATCGGGATATTTGAATCGAATAAAAAGTATTTTAAAGAGCATAAAAATACCTATACTTTCCAAAAAAAATTACTCTATCTATTATGGTTCTTTTTTTTACCAACAACGTGTTCTTTTTCAAAGCTTGTAACTTTAAAATTAAATGATCAATTGCTCTGAAATAGCATATTACGCATCTAGGCCAATAAAATAAGAAATGTTTCAGATCACATGTAATTGTTGACCGAGGCGAAGCCGAGGTTGACAAACATGTGATCTAAAACTTTATTTTTCACTGGCCAAGGCGTGTATAATATTTTTGTGCTCGACGTAGCTGAAAAGCGGCCTCTTCGTTTCGTGCAGCGGCCAGAAAGTTGACGCCTCGGCCGAAAATTACATATGATCTGCCAAGTAAACCTACCTAAGATTAACTCACTGAATTGAATGAAACTTGGTATACGAGTAGAACATTCAGAAACAGCAGACACGTATTCTTTTTAGCTGCCCTAACTCGTTTTTAAGGGTTAAAACTACCACTTGAAGCCTTGAAGGTGTAATAAGGGCGGGTAGTTCGTCTTTAACTGAACAGCTAAATTTTTCCAGAGATTATTTATTTCATAAAGGTTATGGTCAAACCCGAAATAATTTTCAATGATAAATCAAATAGTGACTTTGAATTTAACTTTGTTAATGACCTTCATGGTTGTTTCAAGATCAAATTTATTATTTGTAAATGGAAACCCTCTGTTTTGATGTTTGCAATCGAAAGAGCGGTAAATTGTACGTTTAAATATGTTTAAAAAATTGACCTTGGCAATGATCTTTAAGGTTGTTAGAAGGTCAACTTTAGTTTTTTAATTGGAAATCCTCTTTTTGATATCAAAAATGCAATAAATTGAATGTCTAAATATGTTAAAAAATTTGACTTTCACAATAATTTTCATGATTATTTAAAGATCTTTTCCAAGGTCCATGTTTTTAACTCTTTCGTGTTCATAAGATTTTGAACCATAACCCAGAAAACCGCATATAATTTAAAGGGATCGAGAAGAAAAAGGTATGTGGGTTTGAGAGTTTGGGTTTGTGGGTTTGAGGTTCGGGACTTGTGAATTTGGGGTATGCTGTTTTTCGGTTTTTAAGGGTTTTTCCATTTGAACAAATTTTAAAGTTGATTTTCAAACAACCTTGAAGGTCATGGCCAAGGTCAATTTTTTAAACATATTTGAACGTACAATTTACCGCTCTTTCGATTGCAAACATCAAAACAGAGGGATTCCATTTAAAAAAAATTAATTTGATCTTGAAACGACCATGAAGATCATTATCAAAATTAAATTCAATGTCACTATTGGATTTATCATTGAAAATTATTTCGGGTTTGACCTTAACCTTTATGAAATAAATAATCCCTGGAAAAATTTAGCTGTTCAGTTAAAGATGAACTACCCGCCCTTATTACACCTTCAAGTGGTAGTTTTAACCCTTAAAAACGAGTTAAGGCCGCTAAAATAAAATATGTGTCTAATATTTTCAATGTTCTACTTGTATACCAAGTTTCATTCAATTCGGTGAGTTACACTTAGGAAGACTTACTTGTGAGACATTTCTTATTGTACTGGTCTAGGTACATACGTAATATACTATTGGTAATTTAGATATCAATATTTATAATATATAAAAATTTGAATCCATTTTATCAACTAGGTTTTGAGTAAAAAGTTGAAAACTGAAAATAATGAGTTTTCTGTATCCAACGATTACGGGAGTAAAAAGGCTTCTAGGTTTGAAATTTTTTGAAAAACCGCCTTCGGCTCGGGTGTCAATTTATGCGCGCTATGAGCTTACCAATACTTTACCTCCCTAGGTGCATAATATACTATTTCTCTTCTTATTTTGCATTTCGTATTTCGTTATTTGACAATGACTCAGCTTTTATTAAACCTAGAAATTCCACCAAAAAGGCAAACAAAAGTGCAGATGCATAAGACCCGCTTATATCTTTTAATATCTTTTAATCAAACGCGTACACATGGCTAATAAACTTGACGGCAGTTATTTCCTATGAAATTGTGATAGCTGCAACATTTGGGACCATGAGAATCCAATTTGGAACAGACCTGGTACAATATCCATCTAATATTAAAATCTTTGAAGAGAGCGCATACATATATCGCTTTTAAAATCGAAAACATTCGCTATCTCAAGAACTGCAATAGTTTAAGGTTGGGTCGCTCAGCGTCCCAATATAAAACGGCACGGATACGGCGTTTATTTACGTTTCGAAGTCTTACAATCAAGCGTGTAAATATCACTAATAAAATTGGAAACATTCAGCATCTCTAGAATTACAATAGTTTTATTTAGATTTAATGTATTACGATAATTTTGCAATAGTTGCTTTTCTAAATTAGAACTCTAAGCATCCCAACCTTACAACTATCGTAATTCCCGAGATAGAGAATGTTTTTGATTTTAAAAGTAATATGCACCCGCTCTATTAAAAGATTTTAATACCTAAATGGATATTGTACCTGAACCGTTGCAAATTGGACTCTCAGAGACTGAAAAGTTGGAGCTATCACAATTTAATAGGAAATAACTGCTTTATTGGCCATGCATATGCGCTTGATTAAAAGACTTGATGCATACGTACATAAATACGTACATACATATGTACATACATGTGTACAATGTTTAAAAACTACTTTTTTGGATTCTCTGAACCAAAAAATGTGCTTCTACGTCAAAATATGTGAACCGAAAAATATCACCGTTCCAAAGCTTTCTCTATGAGAAAGCGAAAGGTATATTTTTGTATATTAGGAGTTAATTGTATTTTTAAAATAATGCATTGATATATTTCAAATTTAAACTATTCTTATAAATATAAGAACGATAACTTATTTTGGAAGAAGTTCAGTGCCAATGAATTGGCTGCGGTTTTTTTTCAAATTCTAATAAAATAAGAATTTTTCCCCAATTAAATAAGAAAAAACAAAAAAAATAAATAACTAAATAAAAATAAAAATAAGCCTCGAAATCAGTCTGGTAGATCTTTGAATATCTATGTATGTATTTCGCATACATCTACACGAAAATTTTCTGAAAATAGTATATTTCGATAAGAATTGTGCCAAAACATATGTCTAACATAATTTCTCAAAAAAATTGTTTTTAATATCACAAAACTTCTTCTATGAAAAAGTAATACAAGTCATCTTATTTTCAGAGTAAAAAATAACATACTTCATTTTAGTGGTTCGAAATCCACTATGAACTGTAGGTCCCCGTTGTTGCACGCAAGTGCAATAATGCAGAGCCATATATGACTCGAAAAGAGGACTTGGGTAGGCTGTAAATATTAAAAAAAAACATACTTCATTTGCGCAGTGATTGCTGACTTTTGACACTGTTCGATTTAAGAATTAATCAGTCTATTCCAAACCACTGATTATGATTTCTTCTTATTCTTTATAGATTTCATTGGACGTGTTCGAAAGCAATGTATACTGGACCACACGTGCAAATGAGCTGGTACGTCAGGATAAATTTGGTCGTGGCGTGCCTCAGATTCTAGTGAACGATTTGTCGAGTTCGGGTGGTGTTCGTGTTTATCACCAATTGCGTTACAACGCATCGCTGCGCGATCCTTGCCATCTTGTCAGTTGTTCGCATCTTTGTGTCGCGCTACCGCGAGGTCACCGCTGTCTCTGTCCAGACAGATCTGGTACTGTTAACCCAGCTACAGTTAACGAAGTTGTTTGCGATGCTATCATCGAAAGGGAAAAACCTGCACCTAAGGTTAGTACACTTTAGACATAAATTAATATAGTTATAATAATTAAAGGGTTCGTACATCTATCTTTTTGATCCTTAAATTGACTAATCCCAAATAAAAATAAACTAGAATCAATCTAGCGCGCTACGCGCGCCCATATTTACTTATATTAATTATAAAAATATATATACTGACAATACTATTTGTTTATTTTACTAAAAAAGTTGGTCTATGAACATTTCATCAGTACAAACTATATTATTAGAGCGTTCCACGTGATTTTTAAATGAAAGTGTGCTTTCATTTACTAATGCAGATTGTGATTTATTCTAGATATAATTCTTTCTAAAGAAAATTTTTAACTTTTCTTGTACCTGATTTTCTAAATATATTTTGAAAGAATCCCAAGATGTAACTCTGAACATTGCTACATAAAGTTGTCCATGGTTATCTCTTGTAAGAACAATATCAGTGTTTTTGAAAGTTTATCCTTGAGGTTTATTAGAAACCGCCTTCTTTGAATGAGAAAAGATATCCAGTTGAAAAAATCAGTCTGAATCATTTTCAAAATACAGAGTTATACGATTTAAAAAAATGTCGTTAGTTCTATCGCTTGTTAAAATTTTACATTTTATTAAGTGGTTCGATGAATCTATTATTTGCAATCTTGTTCTGTTGTATAAGCCTTCATAAATGCTGATATTTCTGATTAGCATTACAATACAATTTTTTCGTAAGCTTAATTCATGAGGAGATTCCCTATTGAAAATTTTCGAAAGGATATCCACGTAGATATTGATCTAGATATCTACGTGGTTGAAGATGGATCCCCACGTACGTGGATTCCATCTATGTGGATTCTAGGTGAATTGATAAAGTCCAATCCATGTAGAATTTTGACGCATCCACGTTGATTTCTGCTTCACTCGTGTGGATATAGGCCTAGTTATTTAAGAGGATTTTTGTGCCATCTACGCGGATTTATATGTAACTAAAAAAAAAGTCATACATCAGATTTGCTTGACTCAGGATTTGGTAAATTTCTTCTTCTAGCTCCTCGAGTGCTCGGGTGCAGTCGAGGTCTTCGTTGTAATCTGAATCGTCAACGGGTTTATCAGTGAATTCTTCCGGATGTTGGCGTATACATGATACTAGCCGCTGTTCGAGGATAGCGCTGGTGCCTTGCGTATCTTTCCCTATTTGAGCGAGCTAGGCGATAACGGCTTCTTTGTTTAGGCGGTATACCCATGATGGCGCGTACACACCCACACACTCATACATACACACACATGCGTATTGTACAGAGTTACTCAGGTCAAATCCACACAGGGGAATGTTCTGTATGCCACCCCTATCGTGCGTAAATACAATTTCACAACTCCTCAGATTAAAAAAAAAATACATATTTAAAAGCAATACATTTTATATTACTTTAACCTCAAAATCATGACTGACATGATTTTCCGGCTCCCGTATACAATTCAGTTCGATACTGCTGCACTGAGAGAAAGGATTACTATAATATTTAATACACGTTGACTTAAAATACGACTTAATGAATACTCACTACTCTTAAGTAAATTCGTGGATTAAATATAAATGAATGGAATGACTTACATCGCACAATTATTAGTACATTTCAACACGGGTGTGGAAGCTGATTATTTACCCCGTGCACGAGTGAAGCGAGGAAGAAAAGTCTCGCGAGTTAAATAATCAAAACACACACTAGTATCGAACTGTATTTTATACCACGAGTACCGAATAATGATGTTAAAGTCGTGATTTTGAGGTTAGAGTTTCTCTCAGTGTAATTGTGCGATGGAAGTAATTTCATTCATTAATATTTAGTCCACGAATTTTTTAAGAGTAATAAGTTTTCATTTGATCGTATTTTAAATCCACGGTGGATTAAATATTAATAATCTTTTCTCTCACCAGGAGAGTGTCACTTATTTGGATCACGGATTTTGTTCAAACTTTGGGATATGTTTTCTAATGTTAAAATGTGAAAGAAGCCGCGTCCATTCGGTCTAACGCTCAATTTTTCAAAAGTTATGAGTTCTTTTAGCATAAAGCTAAGAAAAATCGATTTTTGTTTATTCACATATAACTTTTCAACTGTTAATTGTAGAATATTTTAACTCCCGGCATTCGAAATGTAAGATCAAATCCTATCGATTAAAAAAAAAAGACATCCAAAATTACGTACTAAAATTACGTAAATGAATTTTTGTGGATTTTTTTATGCTATTTTAATGGTCATTTTTTGTTGGGCCATAACTTTTGACCAAATAAAGATTTTTGGATGTCTTTTTTTTAATCGATAGGATTTGATCTCACCTTTCAAATGCCGGGAGTTAAAATACTCTACAATTAACAGTTGAAAAGTTATATGTGATTAAACAAAAATCGATTTTTCTTAGCTTTTCGCTAAAAGA
>UCOM01005048.1:0-10379 GCA_900474385.1 Ormyrus pomaceus | reverse complement strand
GTTATTTTAAGAGAGCAGAGTGCCCCGATGGCAATCACCCTGGTCCCCTCCCCGAAGTAATGCCTAACGGCGGATTCCGTGCCGGAGAGTCCCACACACGGGGGGGCCGGTCCCCTGACGTGACGGTCTATTAAAGATTTCCTCCCTCCTCTAAAAAAAAAAAAAAAAAAAATTATTATGCCTAACGCGGAGCTGGAGAGAGTTTTACGCTCCATGAAGAATAAGAAGGCGCCGGGGCCGGATGGTCTTCCGACTGAGATACTGGTGGCAGTACTGAGATACTGGCTGAGAAAGCGGTAGCTAGGAGCCATCCTGAGCTCTTGCTTAGCATGTACAACTCGTATCTTAAAGAGAGGATATTCTATCCCTGCTGGAAGGAGCCGAGACTTGTACTGATAAGCAAGGGGAATGCCGGGAAACTCCTGAAAAAGCTGGTGAGACCCCGCCTCTAGGCGGCGCTAACAACATCCGGCGACCTTTCCGAGAGGCAGTTTGGCTTCTGGAGAGGGAGGTCCACCATCGACGCTATCCAGGAGATAGTGGAGGCGGCCAGGGGCACGGAAAGGGGGAATTATTTTTTCCCGCCCCGTATGTCTCCTGGTGACACTAGATGTCAAAAACGCCTTCAACTCGGTTAGATTAAAGGACGTGCTGAGGGCACTGGAGCGGGATTTCAAGGTACCTCGGTACCTGCTCCGAATCATCGGAGACTACCTGAAGGATCGCTCTATTCTGTACGATACGGCGGAGGGCTCCAAGTGGAAAGAGTTAACATCTGGTGCAGCCCAAGGCTCCATTCTAGGGCCCGATTTGTGGAACAACTCCTACGACGGGATCCTTCGATTGGGTATGCCGGAAGGCTGCTTCCTGATTGGGTACGTGGACAATGTGGTGGCTGCTATTATTGCTCGCAATATGAAGCTAGTACAGACGCGACTCGATCAGGTTATAACATCCACAACTTTATAAAAAAATTAAAATAAATGTAAGTGAATAAATAAAAAAAAAGAATTAATAAATTAAAAAAGAATTAGCCAAATTAAATAAAAAGAGAAATACGTAGAACGGCGACTCTCTCGAAAATCTCGGTCGCGCCGTCTTTGAAGCGCGCCGCACACGGCGCGAGAGAGCTGTGTCCCACCAGGCGATCGGCGTTCAGAGAAGGGAGAAAGGCGCGAGAGAGAAGGACTGATGCCATGAGCCCTTAAATGCGGCTGCTCCGGCGACCAGCGGGCATTTGCATTCGCTCCTCTCTCAGCCTTCCTTCCAGACCTCTCCTAAGAAAGAGACTAGACATTAAGCCCACGAGAAGTGCGCTCAGGCTTACCGTCCCGTTTAATTTTCTGTTAAAATTTCTGTTGAACTTCCCGTTTAACATTTCTGTAAAAAATTAATACTCATTACATATTATTTCTATTCAAAACACGAACATATTTTATCTCTTTTTCCTTTCTCACATATATAGAACTAACCGCAGCTGTTATCGATATACATTGCACGTCTCGTTTACTCCCGCATTTAAATTAATAAAAGACTAACCGCGGCTGTTCACGGGGCACATTGCGCGTCCCGTTTACTCCCGTATCTAACAGTTTAGCCTTACGACATGGCAAGTTGTGTGGCTCATTGAGCGCCGCATTTCTTCCCATGTAGGTAGTAAATAAGAAATCGGTAGGAAGTCTAACGCGATAAATAAAAATTTTAATTTAGTTTTAAAACCTCGGGTCCGTACACGAAATTACGATGTACGCGAACTGCGTGTACGTCACAAGGTCATGCGCCGAATTCGCCGTTGGATGGGTGATCATGGGCTGGAACTAGCGGAGGCTAAAACTGAGGCCGTACTCCTCACGAAGAAGCGCATATCCAGATTGCAGCCGCTGAAAATTGGTGAGGTGTCGGTACAGATGAAGGCATCTGTGAAGTACCTGGGGGTTATGCTAGATACCGAGTTCACCTTCTGGTAAAAAATTAGGAGGTCCGCGGACAAGGCGGCAGTGGTGGCAGCATTTGCAGGGTCATGGTCAACGTGGGTGGACCACGTCCCTGCATCAGGCAGTTGCTACTGCGCGCTACCGAGTCCGTGATGCTTTACGAGGCTGAAGTTTTGACGCCCTGCGTTACGAAATATATCGCAAGCGCATGGCGGCTGTAAAACGGAGTTGCGCACTTCGTGTAGCGTGTTCGTATCGCACGGTCTCAGAAGCGACATCCCTAGTGATCGCCGGGGTAATCCCGGTCGATCTCCTGGCCCAGGAGCGGAAGTCTGTCTACCAGACGAAGGGAATTCTTAGCCAAGCCAAGGGGAAAAAGCGGGCCAGGGAGCAATCCTTGGCCTGCCGGCAGGACCGGTGGAAGCAGAAAACGCGCGGAAGGTGGACTGCCAGGCTGATAAGCCAGGTGGGCCCGTGGATCGGTCGGCAGCACGGAGAGGTAAATTACTACTTCACTCAGTTGCTGACTGGCCACGGGTACTTCCGCGCTTACCTGCACAGGATGGGTAAGGTGGCGGACCCCAGTTGTACTGTGGGTTCGCCAAAGACAACGCCCACCATACATTTTTCGTATATGGGCGGTGGCATTGGGAGAGGAGCGGACTGGAGGTCGATGTCGGAAGGGTAACTCCGGAAGGCATCGTCCCAGTCATGCTCGCCAGTCTAGAAAACTGGGGGAGGGTCGCCAAATTCGCCGAGGATATTCTGAAGCGAAAGAAGGCGGACCTCCCCTAAGGTAAGCATGAAATTATTTTTTAATTTAAATAAGTAGAGTACCCCGATGGCAAATACCCTGGTCTCCTCCCCGACGTAATGCCTAACGGCGGATTCCGGGGCGGGATTTAGAGCCAGGGGGAGGAGGTCCCCTCGATGGACTCCCGCCGACTCTGGTCTGCGGTTTTAACCGCGGGCCGCAGTCGGTGGGCATCCATCAAGGGAGTGAGGTTTCAGTGGGTAGGCTGGCAGCTTTCGTGCCGGAGAGTCCCACACACCAGGGGGCCGCCCCCCTGACGGTCTATTAAGGATTTCCTCCCTCCTCTAAAAAAAAAAAAAAAAAAATCGGTCTAAATTGCAACTCCGCCACCGTAGATTCATAGTGACTCTATGTTTCTGCGGCGCCGGTCCCAAGCCCGGATAAAGGAGGAGGGAGCACACTCACAGCAACTCGACAGCACACCGATACAGATACACAGCTCATAACACTGGCACTTCATTCACAGTAACATACTTGGCAGAGGGAGGGCAATACGACTGCCTAGTTTCTTGATCGGCGGCTTCGGCCGGACCGAAAGTACGGCTAGCACGGAGTGATCGAGCTCGACAGATACCGAAAGGCTGAGGCGTGGTTGACAACTCCAACACCGTCGTTGCCGAGTAAGCGCCTGCCGCGCGCCATCATCTTGCAAGGGAGTGCCCTATAAACGGGCATTCCAACCCCTTGAATACAAAGATGAGCGTGACATGCATCTCGGGGGCTCTGCCAATAGAGTTTTTTTCGTCGTTTAATGGGTTTTTATTCTTCATTTTGGGTCCTATTAGTTTGTTTAGGTCTTATTTATATAGGGCGTTTCTTTAGCGTTCTGGTTTTAATTACTTTCTTTAATTTATTGGTCATGAAAATTTAAAAAATAAAAAGAAACGCGTTATGTAACTGTTACGTCGAGCCAAAGTAACTTTTATTAACGTGGACAAATAATTGTTCTCACGTGTTGCCTCGTTTCCGGCCAAGTAATTAAATACCTATGCCGCGGGTGTGAGGCGAAAATTAGCATGCAAACAATGTTGAAATAAAATAGAAGTTTACCTGTTTTGCGACTTTGGAGTTTGACCGTAGTTCCTGACGGTCTCGGCTGCTCGGCTAGTCGGTTCGGCTGCTGGGCTCTGCTTCTCGGCTTAGCTGCTTGGTGTGAAAGGGAGGAAGCGCGGGAATTCAAATAATTTTGGTATACGAATTGAATACTCTCAACGCACCGAAGCTTTATTTTATAATTCCAGGTTTATAAAGAATATGATACTAATCCAGATACAAAATGAAATAGCGAAAATTACTTCTAACAAAGACATTTAAATTCAATGAACAGAGATCGGTCACGCACAGATTTTAACAGAAAACAAAGGAATCGCAAGCGAGACGCGTCGCGTACAGAGGTTGACTACGGAATCGGTCCTGGCTGCCGGACTCACCCCCATATATATAGGGCTGAATCCACGTTCGCTTTTCGGGGGAGTCAGCGACTCGCCCAGGTGCGTCTCGCTGGCGCCAAACCGATATCTTAATCTATTTGCCTCACGCATCCATTAGGATAAGACATCGGCATCTCGGGAAAAAATCAATAGAGGAATTTTAGGGCAGGAAAGACTCACACACATGCTAACATTCAATGCTCCCGCGCAAAACTTAATCTAACGTCCACGCCTCTTACCGGGGCGTGACACGCCGGCCCCCGTAGAAAGGCGCAGCAGGGGCGGCGCGGAACACTGCTTAAAAAATAGTTTACACACTAGCACTTTACACTTAAACGACTAATGTCTATTCTCACTTCAAATTTCGTCATCGGTCTCACTCTCCAGTTGATCGCTGCTGTAATATCCACAGTCCGAGTCCGAAAACCAGTCCTCCTCCGGGTTGACGTCGACTTCGTCCCAGAAATCGTGGTCCACCTCCGGTTCCGCACGCCAAAGTTCGTTCCGGAATAGATGTTCTACACGATCTTCGATTTCACCGCGCAACTGCTCCCAAATGCGGTCGAGCTCTCTTTCGATTAACAACTCACGTCGCTGGGCTGCCTCCAATTTATGACCGACGTCCTCTTCATTCCAAAGCTGGCGTATGAAACCCTCGTAGACCATGGGTGGGGTGGCACTGCACTCACCGCACCGTACCTCTTCGGATTGAAGTTCCGTTTGATGATGTAGACTTGAGCACTCGAAGGCTATCCGGAATGGTTCGCTTAGACCATAGGCGTTATGTATTCGCCTAAAGCAATCTCTGCAATCTCTCCAAACCGGGAGATTTTCCCCGCACACACGCATCGCCCGTAGGCCATACAGTTCGCGAAGCCTATCCCTCCGTAATTCGCTACGAAAAGGAACCGGAGCGCGAGGAGCGCAAAATCGCCGTTGACTTCTTCTTCTACCTCCACGACAAAGTCGTTTCTTCTGAAGTTTTCCATTGCTGATGAACACAGGTACTTGGTGTGACGCTGGAGGAAACGAAATGGTCTATCGTCGGCTAGGTGAAAAATCAGAATGACTCTGAGTTCTTTTGCTTGGTGCGAAGATACCTCGGGAAAACGGAAACAGAGCTGGATAAGGGCAAGAAAAAGGAAGAAGGCAGGTAAGAAAACGTCCCCACTACGGTACTCGATAGATACCCATATAGAGACGGATCTTCGGCACAAGAGGCGGTCGTAAACTGCCGAAGGGCGTTCCATCGTAAAACAGCTTTCGGTGCATTTTTAGTTTAATTATTACAAATATAAATTAGCTTCCAGAGATCATTTCCAACACCTCAAGTTTTCAAACATAACCAATTACAATTTCCAAACTGGTCGCGTATCGAACCAACAATTACTGACCTCGAATTTAAACAATTTCTACTACTACTTTGGAAATAATCTCTTTTGCTTTACACACACAGTACGTATGATTTATAAAAGATTACAGTTTTACTAGGACTACAATTTCAAACATTTAATTAAAATATATCTTTTTTTTTATCTAAGAATTTCTCTTTTTTTTTGTTTGTTGAACACATTTTTAAGGCGACTATAATTTCACTATAACACATACCTAATATAAATTAAATAAGGCTACACTTGTGTGTCAGCCCGCGCAACACTCGTAGACGGCGTTGCACCGCTTTCTTTAGCTTTAACAATCAAAGGATTTAATTTGAGCGTAACCGGTCTCGGATGCGGCGGGTCCTCGTAAATCGGAATGTTCGGAAATCTAAAAGGTACAAACGAATTTCCCGGTGACATAGGGGTCTACGTAGTACTTTGACTAGGATTCGGAATATTTTCGACTGATTTCTTACGTTTTGCTCTTTTTAAAATATGTCTCTAAGCATGCTAGTGTTTGTGCTGAAACTATCATTATGCCCAATTTTCGGTATAAACGGTTCTAGTTCCCTATTTTCTTTCTCTTTTACAACGTTATATAAAGATAAAGATATTTTAGGCACAATAATTTCACTGTTAATTGATTTAGTTTTCCCGAAGTAAATTTTCTGCCCGGCTACTAATTGACATTCAAATGGTAACTGTAAAATTCCCATCATATAATGATAAAAGAAAAATTGTCCTTCGAGACAATTTAAGTAAATATCAGTGTTTTTATGCTGTACGGATATTAATTTGAAATTCGGATTACTAGTTTCAATAACGTAAAATTTTTAAGCCTTTTCTGTGTTAATTTTACATTTTTGTAAATATTTATAATACGGATTAATATGTAAGAGTAACTCGCACGTTTCGCTAGTGCTTACAGAATTTAAATTATTGCAGATGACGGATTCTCGATAATTCTTACATTGCGGAAACTCTTGTTTACTTAAAAAGAAATGGCTACGATCTGATGTAGAGACGGTGAAAATTTCGCCTTGCGGTTGAATAAACGCTACAATTTCTCTATCGAAATTTTGATAATTCGGGAAAGAAATCATTTCGTAAGCTTTGAATTCATGTTTGTCAGCCAACGGTAGGCGCACTTCCAAGAATAATTCCTTTTTATAAAATAATTGGTTAATGATATCAATTTCTGATTCGCCATGCTGGTTTACTCTATTATAGGCTATAAAGGAATTATTTCCTAATTGTCGTTCAACGGCGTCGGACATATTGCGCATGGTTTTTTCGGATAAATAAAATTTTTTGTGTAATAATAAATTAATAATTTTCGCATTTTCTCGAATTCCTGCCGTCAAAAGACTAATAAACAGTTCAAGCGTAGAATCAATGTCATCCTGCGTTTGGCTTCTATTTTCAAAATTCTGTAAAATGGTTAAATTTAACTTGATTCTTCTTAAATCCTCTTCCTTTAATACCTGAGTATCTCTGGCAAAAATCGTGTTCGATGATTTAGAAAAGACGACATCCTGATGTTGTTTTCTTAAGTCCTCGAAAATAAAGGTATATCTTTGTGAGCCGTCGGACAGGGGTGAGTTCGACTCTACCCCCCCTTTGGAAAGGTCGATTGCAAAGTGATCGACTAAATGAGACAGGGTCTCATTAAACTGACTGTATTCATCTATTATGTTATGTACTCTATAACTCACTGACTTATGCTTTGTTCCACGATCTTTCTGAGTTTGATAAATTCTGTACAGAGATCGCTGCACGTACTCGGCAATTGACATTAATTCATCAAGTTTAACTGACATAATTATACGGATTTGTGCTCTTTCAATATAAATACTTTTTAATGGAAAATACGCAATACCGGGATTATCAGTTATAGTTCTAAATCTATTCTCCAATTGGGCTGTAGTTTGATGCAAAAGATTGATAGTAATGATTGCCAACATAATCTTCTTGATTCGGGACATGACTAAACACTGTAAGGATCATAAAAATGATAGTGTTTACGGCTAAATTCTGCTTGTAATTTTACTTAATTGTTTCTATAATCTAATTATATTATTATTTTTTGTAACTGCTTATTCTAATTACTACATATTTATATATATATTTTTTTTACTTCAACTTTTCTTTTAGTTATTAATATATTTCATTAAATTAAACTTATTTATATTTTTAATTATATGTATTTGTTTTTTTTTGTATTTTATGTTACTATTAATATACGTTTATATTTACTTTTGAATATTTATTTTTCTTTAGATTGTCTTTTATTTCTCTTTTTTTTATTGCTTTAAAATATTTTTGTTTTGCTTGTGAATCTTCAATATTGCAGACGTTGATTGTTGAACTAATAGGCGCATTAGCGTTACTGCAATAAGGATTTAGATACTGTCTGTTTTGACAATTCGTGACCCCGGAGTGCATTCTGCTAATATTAAGTACTCTGTTCATTTTAAAGTTGTCTACTTCTTGCTTAGTCAATTTAGGGTGACTGATATGAATGCCCGACTTGTGAGTTTGTTGAATAGGGTTGGCTTTCCTTGTTGTAACAAAATTTAGATGTGACTGGTCTTAAGCGACGTTGCTTGTCACCAGTTGTGGTGTAGTATTATGCGCAGGTCTCTTGACTGAAGTTCTTTTTGTATGATGGTGTTTCATACTTATTTTGAATAGCTCTGCGTTCGATTTTTCTAGAGATTCTAGGCAAGCGAAGTTAGTGATATAAGGTCCGGTTTTGAGATATGTTGTGGCTGCAGAGTCGCACAGCATAACTTCTGTTATGCTTTCGGAGCTTCTAACGAAAGTTTTCTTGCGAGAGAATAAAATGGGCGAATTACACTTTTGGCAAGTCCATTCCGGTGTGACATGCGTAAGAAACATTGTTGCCCTGTTAATCGTTAGAGAGTATAAACTCTTTGAATTCGCCGGTAATTTAGTGTGATAGCATAACTCGCAAATTCTGAAATCGTTGCATGAATAAAAGGATCTTTCGTAATTACGAATAATTTCCATTTCTACAATATTTCGGATATTGGGTATGCTAAAAGTTCATCTCTGAGCTTCACAAATGCTTTAATGCAAGTTTCACAGTCGTGACACTTTGAAACTTGTAAAACTTTTCTTTTACAAATTTGGAAACTTGATGCGCAATTATAACCCTCTTTTACTACTGCATGTAAATAGCGCTTGTATTCAAACGTGTGGACGATATTTACTACGTATTTGTCGTAGCAAAGTGCACAAAATATTACAGTAGATGTTTCTTGAATGTAGAACGGAATGCTATAAACTGTGGATTTAAAGCAAAGTCGGCCGGCGAGTTCTCTCTTGGCTAGCTCTCTAAGCTGAGGCGGGACATCCATGAGCTTTTTGAAAACAAAGAATTATAGTTAATATAATTATATGTCTTAAAATTGTCTTATCATTATTCAAGAATGTTCTAGTTTCGATTTAGTTTAAAAACTTTATTTGAACGATTTTAAGACGAACAAATTTGCTTTCATTCTTTTTAAATCTTCTAAATGATTACGAATTTGACTGGCATGAGTTTGAGCTTGCCTTAAAGATTGATAAACTTCGGATTTGCATGTATATCTTTTAATTCATGGTTCTAAGCCTCTTAAGTAAGAGTAAATGGCATTTTTTCTCTTTCTTGATGCTATTTTTTTAATTCTGTAAATTCGTTATTAGCTAACGTTACGCAGTTATGGTATAAGTTAAGAGTCTTTGCTATTCTTGAATTATAATTTTCTAAAGTTTCCCCTTTTCTCTGAATTGACCACATCAGTCTTTGTTTATGGGCTAGTATTTCGTTAAAAAGTGTTCTCTTCTGAAAATCGTTCATACTGATTATAAAAAAAAACTTCTTTTTTTTTATTATTATATATTTATTGGTTTCTTATTTTAATAACTTGTAATGTTAAACGCGTGTTTGCTAAGCTTTTTTTTTGTTTAAACGACTATATTTTTAATATATATATATATATTTATTTTTTTTTTTAATTAATTACGCTTTCTTGTTTTTTTTTTTATATTATTATTAAATATATTATTATTATTTTTTTTTTATTTATTTGACAACTTTTAAACGTTATGTACTGTGCGTGATAGCGACAAATTGTAAATTATTTAATTCTGGATATAGGCGATTTTCTACGACTTGGAGGTCGGCTCTATTTCCGTGGGCTTCTTTTAGTCTAACTTCGACCTGTTGCTTGCTGATAGCTATCGGGTCGCCCTTTTTCTCTTCCTGCGGCGCGGTAGGCCGACTTATGGCGGGGTCGATGTCGTCTCTGTTGTGGGCAATGGCGCCTCTTTCTTGGTCGCTGTTCTTACTGCCGATCGCTGCTGGAAGTCCGAGATGTAACAGCAGCTGCGGGATTGTATTCCACACTGCTCCTAGAATATGTATAGACCATCCGTACAGACCGTGAAGTGCATATCCGTGTAAAATTACGTCTAAAATATATTTAACGGTTCTAACGATAAATAAAACGGTGAAACACCCGGCACTAAACGATCCGAAAGTTACAAATTTTTCCCACCAACGATTCCACGTTGATTCAGCAATTCGTTGTAATGTCATTTCGTCAAGCATTCTTGCTAAAGTTAAATTTTTAGATAAATTATCCCGACCTGTGATGCCCAAAGCAAACTGATTTAATACTGCGCTTTTTTCGTTCGGGAACATAAGAAAAGATCTTAATCTTTCAATATCTTTTAATGAATAAATTCCACTGTTCGCTAGATCAATGGGGCTGAAATACTTCCATTTTGGTTTAGTTTGTGGTTTTAAAATTTC
>UCOM01005047.1:0-10361 GCA_900474385.1 Ormyrus pomaceus | reverse complement strand
TTGAAATTTTTTACGATGATTTTTATTACGTGGATTTCTACGTGGATTTTTTCAACTGGGTACAAATACGAGTTATAGATATTCAAATGACAAGTAACTCTTTTAAACTCTTAGATTGTCGGTAATGTAAATATTGACACAAAATGGAAACATTGTAGTCGTATTGGATAATAATTTCATCAGAATTTTTACACAAGTACGTCTTTAACAGTTATATTCATTTTTTAGATTTTCAGTTTTATTTTGCCGATTGATCGGATTTTTTTTACGCTAAATAGGCTTCGAGCGTATATTTTTCTTTCTGAGCTTACGAACATGCTTTTTTTTATATATATTAAGTTTTAATTAGTTTAAATTTATTTATTTATTTATCCAGAGTACACAAAAATACGCTACATATAGTTACATCTATTTTATGATGTCAAATTCAAAATATCAATCTTAAAAATTCTAATTTTATATTTTATACAGACCAATCAACAAGGTGATCAACAACCAATCAGAATCAGAATAGCCTTTTATTGCACTGCGCATGCGCAAAAACGGCAAAAGAAACGAGGCCTCTGTAATTTCTGACATTTCTGACAGGTATATTACCGGTGTGTCGAAAACCTCAAAATCGTGTCGGTTACCCACCACTGCGTAAAAGTAACAATAACTATTTAGTTACAATTGTGTGAAAGAATATTTTTAAATAAAGAAAAATGAAAAATTTAATGTAATAATATACTATACATATAATTATGGATTTTATTTCAGATTTTATTTACAGAAAAATTTTAAAGTACAAAATCTTTTTTGACAAGTAACTTTAATAAATTACTTTTAATATTCATTGATAGTAAAATATATGTACATGTTTTTATAACTAGAAATCACAGCTGTGTTTTCAAGCACAATAATCAATTAATTTATATCATTATCAAATACGAATCTATTGTATCAAATATTTTAAGTGATATCATTTTAATTTAACTTAAAAAACAGTGCACTGGCTTTGCTTTTTACATTGCTCCGTACCTTCTATCTGTCACAAATCTTTTTTATCCTCAGAACTTTGTAAGTCTTGCCTTGAAGATCTTGATATATTCCTTAATTCTGAAGGACCTTCTATTTGCTTTAAATCATTATTTACATGGGTTTTCTTTTTCAATATTGCACCACCAGTAAAACCTAGAGAATTAAATGACAGTCAAACAAATTGGAATTAACTAGACAATAAAAAAGTATAAAACTATTATAATTTTACCAAGAATCCCTCCACCAATAGCTGTTAAGCCTCCAAATTTCAATCCAGCCAGTAATCCAATTGGTCCTCCTATACAAGTACCAAGTAAAGCTCCAGCTAAAGGATATGCCATAACTTTATATTTTGATGCTCGTTGCAAGTGTTTCGTTCCAACTTCAACATTAGTTTGAGTTTCTTCTACGCTATTTTCTATTCTGTTCACTGATTCTGCTTGCTCCTATAAGAACAAAAAATTTTAATAAAACATTGTTAGAAAAAGAATATAAAATTAATATATCAGTTTTGCTTACATGCACTACATTATTAAAATCTACAAAAAGTTGTTGTAATTGTTGCAAGTCAGTTTGTAAAGAATTCCAGGCATTTAAACAAGCTTGTTGTCTCTCCAGCTCTTCTTGTTCTGCTTGCAACTGAATAAATCGGCTATCTAATGGATCTTCTGAAAGTTCTTCTTCTTCTTCTTTTTTAGTTGTAGATCGTTGAACAAGTGGGAGATTCAATTCCAATTCTATAAAAAATAAATAATGTAGAGAACTCTTTTATAAATTCATATAATTTATAAAAGATTACCTAAATATTCTTTTATTCCATTTAATGTACTGTTTCTTGCTTTTACTGTTAATTTATCAAAAGCATTTATGTCGCTATCTAACACTTGTCCTCTTAATGTATCCATTTCATAAAGCAATTGCTTCAACTGCTTGACTATTCTTGAAGCATTTATCTGCTCTGTATAAACTCGATCCCAGTCTCGAACACTCTGGTACTGTCAACAAAATTAAGGTTATACTTTCAAATTACATTCTAAGCTTTTTCAGCTGAAAGCACCTACTTTTTTAATGTTGGTTTTGTGCCTCTTGAGGAGGTCAAGGTGATGAGGAATCGCTACATCGTTAAATTTGCTTATCGGAATTTCCAACCGTTTTATTGATTGTTTCGGCACTTCATCGCTGTTTTCAGGAGATGACATTTTCTAGTTTGTTCTCAAAATCAGAACAAAGGCCAGCGATATGCAGTTTCCGTTGGTAGAAAAAATTCGACTCAGGATATGAATAGTTGCTGAGTAAACATGTTAAGCGAGTTTATATAGGCAAAGTAGTTAAGGCTGGATTTATTCTGCAATCAAAGTTCAGTGGATAAAGTGTAAACACTGCGGCGTAAATCAGCTGTTAGTAATTGACACACGCGCGGGTGCGCTTTTTTTTTGTTTTAAAAGGCACATATAATGCGTGTACGCTGTATAAACTATACTTATTTACATTAACACTGCACACAAAGAAAAAACGTACCAAAGAAAAAATAGTTGAGTACAGCGCCACCGTCCGCGATTGGCGAAGTGGCGTACGAAGCTATATACCTATATACATGTCAAATTTCTCAATATCTCGTGTTTTAAATAGAATCAACGTTTCCTTCATGAATTACAAAACTTATATTAATTTTACCTGTTTTGTACCGGAGAAAATATGAAACTAATTTTGAAAATAAATAAACAAATAAGTTGCAAAATGATTTTCTTTTGAAAAAAAAATTACGTTATTGACGATGAATAATGCAAATACTTTACGTGGTTCGCAAAGAAAGAATTGTAGGAATTATTTTGCTAATAAAGCTTAAGCAATAAAAATTAAACAATAATATAAATGACAGTTCGTGATAAGTTGTGCTATCATTTCGCTGTCGAAACAGAATTAATAGCCTTTAGAATACTGCCGTCAGCTCTTAAATACACTTCCATTCATTTTTAAAAGTGTTTGTATTATCTTATCAGCTAATTAATGTTAAGTAGAAGCGTACAACTATTCGCAAATATTGTCAGCATACGACTGCGTTAAATAATTATTGTTTATTTATTTTAGATTCCATATCTTTCTTAAAAAAATTATTTGTATTTTAAGCTAAAATATCTTCATGAAGTCTCTCTTTTCTTATATTTAATATATCGAATTTCGTATTCAAATAAACAATTTGAAATGTTTATTATTTTAATCATTTACACGCTGATATATATTTGTTGAAAAAATTGACTCCCAAAAAACTTGGAACGAACAACTTTTCATTATTTCAGGGTGAATTACGAAACCTTTGCTATCGACTTTTCCTACATCTCCAGCACACGGCGAAATGAAAAACAATAATAGTTTTCATACGCTTCCACTCTCCCCGCGCCGCCCAAAAATAATCGCCCTGTACAAACTGGGCGTCCCGCCGAAATGAAATTTCCGATTTCAATTAGGGCAAGAGAGAGACAGAGAGAGTCCCGAATCCTTCCTCCCTCAAAAATTCCCCTCTCGCGCGCACCGTCCGGCAGATAAGGCCCCGGAAAAAAAATTCCAATCACCACCGTCGCGGCGGCGGCCCGACTACTGCGCGTTTTGACGCGCGCGTCGACGAAGTCGAATAAAAAACTGGGAAGCGAAAAGAGAGAGAGAGAGAGAGAGAGAGTCCGTATCGTCGCGGCGCTCGAGATATATTCCGGAGAAGAATAAAGCCGGGGGTCGGTTGGGCTTCCGGTAATGAAAAACCGATTGCGACGAAATAGGCTTCGGGAGCTGCTCGTGACGTGCAATCGAATCTTCTATTCTGCCGCGCAGTTATCTCGCTCTTCCTGTTTCGCTCGCTCGCGCGGGCCGTCTCTCTCTCTCTCTCTCTCTCTCTCTCTCTCTCTCTCTCTTTTTAACCGTTCATACTGCTATTTCGCGACGGCCGAGTGGAACGCTTTTGGATTTCCCTTTTTTTTCCGACGTCTCGCTCACCCTTTTCTCGTTTATAACACAGGTATTGTGCGGCCCATCTAGTGATTTCAGTTAGTTATACCGCTGCCGCTGCCGCCGCTCGTCGAATTGTGGAAAGGTTCCTTTTTAACGCGGCTTTCTTTTTCGAAAATTTTTCGAATCGCCGATTTACGCTTCGCTTAGATTTTCGGGATTTGCGGAAAGCTGTAATATCGATAATAGAATTTTCCATAAAGCTCTGTAGCTTTATAGGAAATCCTTTCTATTATCAAAAACGGGGTTTTTGTAAAAATTTCTGTATAGATAAAAGGTTTTTTTTAAATCGGGAATATTTAAAGGCTTATTTATGGATTAGCAATTTTTTATTTTCTTATTGTTTTTAAATCAATGGTAGAATTTTGCGTTTTAAATTTTATATTTTCTTTAGCTCGTTTAATGCACTTTGACTGCTTACTGAAACAGCATAATCTTTATTAAATATACTCAACAGGTTTTAGAAAACACGTGAATGCATCAAATTTCATTTTTTAATAAAATGAATAACGATTTATTTAATTATTGATTGTTAACTATTCATGTCAAAGTGAATTCCAATTTTGTGTCTATGATCAATTCGATAGAGATGAGAATGGATTTATTGCATTTCAAATAAATGTACAAAGGATTCGTTACAATTTTTTGTTGCGCCACTTACTTAACTGTTGAATCGTTCAAAGCTAATAAATTATTTTCTATTCAGTTTTAATAGCTTTTTCAATCACCTCTTTAATTTCATTTAACTGCAAATTACGTGAAAACGAATATCGCAGTAAACTCAATAATTGCTGCAGCCTCAATAATGAAAGGCTAAAAAATAAGAAAACGATAAAAGAGAAAATATACACAGTTTTTAAAAAGTATTTCAACATTAACCATTAAATTTCTACAAAAATAAACCGCTATTATTGTGCGCGGCGAAAAACCGTATAAATTTCCGCGTCGGCATTGCAAAGTTATATCAATTCCGTCGCGCAAACCTGTCGCGCGGTCGCGCTCCTTATCCCCCCCGAAAATTTATCACCCGAACGTCGGACGACTCTCGATACTCGAAAAACGCAACAAATATCTCGGAGACCGGGGCACGTATAACCACTCCGGGGGTCCGCCTCTTTATTCCCACTTTTCGCCGCTTACCCTCGATCCATCTCCGTTTCCCTCTACATCCGAATATTAGTCCGGGCCGATTGTCCGAGCCCCGCTCCCTCGGCCTCGGCCGCCAACCCCTTCTTCCTACGCTCTCCTTTTTCGCGCTCGCTTTCCTCTCGTTGACCTCCATTAACTGTCATATTTCGTGGGTTATATATATGTATACAAGCGATATAGCAGGCGCGTACTGATATCGGCGGTGGACGAGCTTTTATTTCAAGGGGAGAGAGAGAGAGAGAGAGAGAGAGAGGAAGGAGGCAGGTTGCGGAGCACCAGGCTACGCTATGCGCGGGTCACTCCGATATTTGTCCTTTTGACCTTTCATTAAGCCGATATCGGCGTCGCCACGCGCGCGCATAACTCATCGAGTTCCGATGGAAATACTCCTCTCGCTCTCTCTCTCTTTTTTTTTTATTTCGCCGTGCCGCAGCACACTGCTGGCCAGCGACCGCCGTCGCTTCCTATACGCGCGCGTCCCGGATTTTTTTGTCATTGTCGCGTGTCGGTTTCGGGAGCGGATAGATTTACAAAGGGACGTTACAACTTGCGCGGACGAATCGCTTTTTTTTCGCCTGTTCGCAGAGGAGGTATTTTTTCGCCGGGCAAATGTGTGTTTTTGCCGAGAGCGACGCTCGAGCGGCCGTCGTGCTGGTCCTCCTCCTCCCCGCCCCACCCCTTTTTGCGCGGATTATTTTCATTGGGAGAATAATAAGCGGCAGGTGCGAAAAAGTTGCAGCTTTTTTTCGGCGACGCGCTCAAGAATGGGTGCACGTGCGCGCGGCAACTCTTTTTTTTTTGCGGGGTGGAGGATTTCGCGCGTAAAATCGTCGCGGGAATTGAAAGCGGGTTACGGTTGGAGGATCCTTTTTTACGCACACTTTTCGATCGGTACTCGTTTCTTTTGGAAGCGCGGAATTTATTTTTTATTGATGAGCGAATACGCGTTTTCTGTTTACACGACAATATTTTCTAGTAAAAGTTTTTTTTACTAATTTTCCCTTGTAATGGATAATTATTTTTTTTATAAATATTTAGTATAAGTTACATTAAAATACATAAAGCAAGAATTGTATTTTGCTCTTATTTTACATCTTTTCTACCCACTCCATGTTTACGCAGCGTGTTTTTTCAAAGGATACAAAATAAACGAACCTTCCCGATGAAAAGCGCTTAAAAAATTAAACGGTTCACAAGAAACTTGAAAGTATCTCATTATTTAAACTTTAAAAGTAAACAGTTTAATAGGTTTCCTTTCCAAAGTATATACCTCGCGCTGTAACTCTATACAGGAGAGCACACTTGACAATTCGAAAATTCCCGCCCCGTCTCCATGGCAACTTTCGCACACCGTTATCCTCTCCCCCCCACATAAAAAGTTTTCGAAACGAAAAGTTCCTATCCACGAGAAAGACACTTGCGCGCGCGCGCACACACACACACACCTCCGCTCACACGGACGGGCGCGGAAGGACGTGCATCGGCTCGTATAGCTTTCGCTTCCGGCGGATCCATAGCTAGTTAGGGTCTCTGTTCCGGTCTGATTGCAGACCAACACGCTGCATTCTAATGCAGGGGATAGCTTCTTACCCGCGCCGAGATACACAAAGGCGGAGAGTTCGCCCTCAGCTCTCTCTCTCTCTCTCAAGACGCCTGCCTCCGCGCTCTTCTCTCCTGGCTTTTCCCTCGTTTCGCCCGGGCAAGGAGGTCCGGGACTCTAACTCTATACATCGGAGGAGCTCTCGATCCTTTCTTCCTTCGAACGCTAATTGCCTTATCGAGAATTCAATTCAATCAGTCATCCGCGACGACGACGACGATTTTACAATCGAAATTTCTTCGTCCCCCGAGGACGCGGCTCTCTCTCTCTCTCTCCCGGCGGTATTACGAAATTTCAATCGCGTTTCAATCTGGAAATATTGTTTTTTCAGTGATCCAATCAAAGACCTTCTAAATTTGCCCTTTTTTTTTACCGCGAAAAATAAAGTAAGTAAAAGGCGTTAATCGCGCGCGTTTCTTCAAGGGGAACTTCGTCGAGGCACCGACAATATTCGCCCATCCGAGAGCTTTGCAAGGACGTGTAACGGCAACAGCCTTCCTCGGCGCAGCTCTCCTCGCGTCAGATACAAGTGTGCGGAGCGTCAAAGTTCAAAACCAGTTCGATTCCGAGAGCGACGTAATCAGATTTCGGCCCGGGCGCTTCCTCCCTCAAGGCTATATAACGCGCACACATACACACACACACACCCACACACACAGCACACAAGACCCTTGGCGCGGATGCGGGATGCGCCGCAGCCCCGTCGAACTTCCGAACTTCATCGCGCTATTTACCGCGGGGATACAATCGTCTGCTCATTGATAAAGGTGAAAGGGGACCCGATGACGCGAGAGCTTTAAGCGGCCGCGTTTCCAGCACCTTCGGTGCGCCGATTAAACTTCCGACTTGCGCGCTGTGATAGTCGAATTTCGGCGTATTTAGAAACGAGTCTCGCTTCGCGCCGAGAGGATTTTTCGGAGGTTGGAAGGATTCTTAGGAGATGGATTTAAGTGGGATTGTGGGACTAGTCTGATTTGACGGTTTTGGATTTTTAAGGAAATGAGGAAATTTCAATGGAAAGGTTCGTGATTGGTCAGTCATTTAGAAAAAGCAGTTTTACGTATTTAATATTCTTAAAAATTATTCGTAGTTAATCACAGCCGTGTCACTTTTTGTTAATTTTAAAACATTTGAGAATTTCAACATACGTCACTCACATCTGCACGTGCTGTACGGAAAAATTATTCGTTAATATTGTTCGGCCTATTTGCCCATTCCAACAGCCAGCGTCTACATAATTTTGACTCTCTCAAAGCCTCCTGAGAAGCCAATTTTTTCACCTCCCCCAGAGCCACCCGAACCGGCTCCTCGCTCTCGCAAAAAGCAAAGCAAAACAAAAGCAGCCCCCCCCCCCTCTCTCTCTCTCTCTCTACCGGTCCAGGCTCGTTTCCGTCATTGCCGCGCAGTATCCGTCCGCAGCCAATGGGGCGCTCGGCCCGGCAGAGTGTCAAAGTGCTCGTGGGACGCGAACGTCGTCCCCAATGCGGACGCTAATGGCGCGCGCGGAGACACGTGTATCCACAAACTGCTACGTGCTCAGCCGTAAGTATTAATTGCGTCTATATAGAGGCCCCATATACGTGGCGGAAGGAGCCCGGAGAGTAGCTCCGGGGAGAGAGAGAGACGCTCGGCGCAGTCGATCGCTCAATGCGCCCGCTGAGACGACTCGATACTGGCTGGGGATCGATGCGACGCGATCCTCTGTCGTTTCATTTGCATTCGGACACTTGTACTCGTTGGCTGCTGCCTCGATCTTTTTTGGAATTTTGATTTTACTCGTTGGTTGGAGATTGCGACGCGGGTTGCTGCGGAGAGATATTTAATGTTCGAGATCGAACGGCTGCCGGAGCTTCGATTAGAGACTGTTGAATTTTTGGATATAGGTTGATTTAACTAATAATAATGTCCGATTCTCCTGGAATGTAATTATTTTTGGTTAAAAGTAAAATAAAAAATCTAATATAAATTGATTTGAAAAACAAATCTACGCCTGACCATATATGACTGTTTCTACTTCAAATAAAATTTTTATTTTGAACTGCAGTCCTTCTCTTTTCTAGTGCGTTTTTTGAATATAAAATTTTTATATTCGTTTACGTTCCTTGAATCACATGACGGATCATATACACACATTTTTGAAATTGGACGAAAATGTGACCCGTGAAATTGACACCTTTTTATACTCGGTACTCTTCCCTGACAATCGTTACATCAACCTGAAAGTGTACTTCTAAAAATGTTAAAAAAAAAACTCGGAAAAAGCCTGATAAATTTAAAAAGCCAAACAATATACCGAAACTCACGCACGCAATACAAAGCAGCGCAAATATCAAGCCCGACTCTTTCATTTTCTTTTCAGCGACGCGGACTCGTTGCCACTTTCCCGAAAAAGGCGTTTCTCGCAGGATGGGGGGGTGAAGAGGGCAGAGAACAACTCGCGCGATTCGTATGCTTTTTTGCACATAATGTATGTTAAGTGCCAGGTGGCGTTTTGTCGTCCGTACGAAATTCGGCTCGGGCGAGGGAAGTTTCACTTCTCTCTCTCTCTCTCTCTCTCTCTCTCTCCTTCCGGACCTTCGCTCTTGTCCGTTTCTTATCTGCTCCCGGTCCTCGAAGCCCTTTGAAGCGCCTCTCTCTCTCTCTCTCTTTCTTCCTCGCTTGTAGAGAAGAGCGGCCAGTCCGCGCGCGAAATTATATTCTCTCCCTGCAAACTTTTGTCCAATATTCCCGGCGGCATCTGGCATATTGAACGCTGCTTTCCCCTCGTCATTCTATACTATTCTCTCTTGCAGCTCTCTCTCTCTCCCTCTCTTCGCCTTTTTACTGTCTTCGTTTTTTCAACTCGGAACTATAAAAAGTTCTTTTGTTGTCCCCCCCCCCTCCGTCTCTCATACACCTTTTTCGGCTATTTGTCACCGATCTAGTTATTTTCGCACATTTTTCGGTGTTGCGTCTGCAAGTCTCCATTTATTGTATAAATTTAATTATTATATGGTATTCTTTTTAATTATTATTATTATTTTATCCTTGACTAAAGTGCTTTATAAATAATTTTAGTTTTATTTGTGGGCATTACGTATATATCGATAATTATTAGAATAAAAGCAATCATTGCAGATGCAAAGCAGGAACGTATTTATCAAAATTTTAAATGGAAGAATCAGGTACATTAAAACATGTTTAATAATCAATCAGTTTCAATATTCATTTGATTTTTGCGAAAGATACACCCCAGCGCGAGGTACCACCTCCACTCGTATCGGAAAAAGTACTCGGGCGAGCGACGATCCCGACTCTCGATAATAAAGCAGCATTAAAATTAATGCACATTTCCCGCTCGCGAATCCCGCTTTCCATCGTAAAAGTATCGAACTGTAAAATCAAGCATCACTCTTCCCCCCACCCCCTACCGAGCAATAATTTTCGTAGAAAATTCAGCCGGCTTCGGCCGAAGCGCGTATTTGCACAAAAATACTAGAGCTATCAGTACGATTCCACGAACGCAAGAGGGCCGCAGATAATCATATTTCGAATTATTGCCGAGTTACATACGTCCGCATGTAAATCAGGCGAATTTCACATCGAATCCATCCCG
>UCOM01005046.1:0-10373 GCA_900474385.1 Ormyrus pomaceus | reverse complement strand
GAAAAGGGGTTCCTTTTTCTACTTCCCCCCCCCTCCCCCCCGAACGCCGCCCACCTCCGCTCTCTTTCTCTTTCTCTCTACGGTCATAATAATTCACGACATAAAGCCAAACTACCTCGGCGAGCTGGCGAAACTTTCGTTGCGCACGACGTCGATAAATTAGCTTGCATTTTTATAATGCGTCGGCGTGCGCGCGGCCGAGCGAGCGCTCTTTTGCTTCTTTTTCCACGGACTCTCTCTCTCTCTCTCCCTCGGACTCGATCTGGGAAAAGTTCGCCGGTGAGGGAGAGAGAGAGAGAGAGGCGCGGTGACGTTGTCTTGAAAATGGCCCCCGCGAACTCGCCAGTTTTTTATCCCGAACTTTTGAAATTAAGACGAAAGTTTTCCAGTTCGGATGAATTAAACGATGCATTTTTTATGCCCAAGAGTTGACGCGCCGAGTTCTCCGGGTTTTGCTCGTTTTCGGAATAAGTTGGAAGTAGAGAAATATATTGCCGAGTTTGTTGTACTTAATTGAGGAAGCGCTTTTTACTTTTAAATCGGCTGAATTTTAAATGCGCGCGCGAGCGGGCAAAATTTATGTTTACGTTTTCCACTTGCGACGGAAACTTTAAGCACTTTTCGCTCGGATTAGTTCCATTTTTCAATCTGATGTAATGGATCTTTTTAAAAAAAAACTCAAAGATTAACTTTTGCATTAGTTATGCGGTAAAGGTCGAAATTCGCAAGTATATTTCAATGCGCGTAATTATCGCGTCGAATATTCTAAATCAGTTTAACTACGGCATTGATTTCAATATCAAGCAGGACTGAATTATAATAAATTCAAGAAATATAGATCGGAATATTACGTTTCAAATCAAAACGAAACTGCAGCCAAAAACGCCAAGTAATTTAATATAAAGATTTTAATTAATCTTCAACCGAATATTATAGACAATGCTTCTCTTTGCAACGCATTCAATAGCCTCAAGGTACATCAATATGAACATAATAAACTATAATAATAATTCAATCCACGGGAATAATATTCATTGCATTATATTAACGCAACTCGCGCGATCAAAATTGTAATTTTACCCTAACATTACTTCCCAAAATACGAAATAAAAACTGCCACTTTTGTAGCGTCCTTCATTTTAAAATCGAAATAAGCCGCAGCAAGAAAATAATTTGAGAAATTTGCTGAATCGAACAATGCGTCTCTCGCAAAATCCAGGTGCCGGTCCACCGAGCTCCGGCACGAAAGTTGGACCCATATATTGAGTGCGCGGACCTCGTTAGAAACGCACGCGCGGCGCACAAGCGTATCTTTCATTTATTTTAGTCGGGCGCAGGGGGTGGGGGGCGGGCGGGAGGCGGGGGAAACAATAACGTTCTTACAAGCGCAGCTTGGGCGCGACACTTCTGCAAGGCACGCGTGTACATGCATTATTCGCGGGACGCGCCGCGCCGCGCGACGCGACATCAAAGAGAATACGTACAGAGGCGCAGCGCTACGTTCAATTGTTAACGGAACAAAGCACAACTTCCACAATTATGAAAGCGCACGCCACCTAGGCCAGTGCACGTTTCGGAAGAATTTCTTTAATTTAATATATCTACCGGCGCGCGCGGCGACGTTGGGGGGGGGGAGTGTATCCGTCGCAGATATACACGCAGACACAAAGCGCGAGTCGGCCTTCGCTCGGGGTACTTATTTCCATATCGAAAGGAAGAGGAGGAAGAAATTAATAGCCCGCGGAAGAGGAGGAGGAGGAGGCGCGAAATCGATGGATCGCACAAAAGCCGGAAAATCGCTTGAAATCGGAGTGCGAAAAAATGGACTCCTTGAAAAGTCGTTCGCTTTCTCTCTCTCTCTCTCTCTCTCTCTCTCTCTAGCATTCATTCTTCCCGCTCGTTCGCTTTTTTTCGCGCTTTTTGCACGGCTATATACAGCACTTGAATGCGCCGCGTCCATTTATCAAACTATCGCGGTAAATAATTCCCGAGCTATCGACCATTTACCGACCGGTTAATTGAGTTTCGTAATCGCTCACGCTCGAGAGGCATCGCACACAAACGCAGCCCGCTCAAGCCCGCGACGCCTCTGTATTTATATACTCGTACGTGTCGCATCTCCGTTCACAAACACGCGCCCGGAGATACACGGAAAGAGAGAGAGAGAGAGAGAGAGAGAGAGAGAGACGAAAAAACAGAGGAAGACGAGAGGAAGTCGGGGAGGGGGCTGCTTTTAATTAAAATCGCTCAAAAGCGGCTGAGGCTACAATTTATTAAGGCTAAGGACACGACGACTAATTAGGGGTAAGGATGAGGATTAATTAAAATCTTCCTTTACCGCGGGGTTGCTGCTTTTCCCCTCCCTCCTCCTTTTGTTCTACCAATACTCTTCGGCTAAGTACTGCCGGTGCCAAAGTGCAATCTCCTACTTTCACTGGCACGAGGAAAGCGCTCTCTCTCTCTCTCTCTCTCTCTCTCTCTCTGCCATTGCGAGAGGAGCTTGTTTAATTTTTCATTAACGCGCGTCTATAAAATATGTACGCGTCTACTTAATCCGTTTTTCTCTTAAACTTGTTAAAGCGCGAGAAAGGAAAAAAAAATTCGCTGCTAATTAAATGAGTGCGAGTTTTTTTTTTTGCAAAGTTTCGCTGAACTTAAAAAAAAAAAGCGCCAAATCGATCGGATAAATATTTGTTTCGCAGTTCGCATAAAGGCTATATTTGCACGCAACAAATTCCGCAAAGTTCACAGAAAGATCTATACGTTTATCGAACGCATCGAAAACAAATATTATTTTTTCTATTTCCAGCCTTCAAAAATAATATTTCCTGATAACCTTAAAATAATATTATATAAACTGATTCTGTCAAATTTTATTAATGAATTGCTCTGTAAAATCATGATTCATTGTAATGAAATCTTATAAATATCTTTCTTTAATTATTCTGCGTTCATAATTTAATCAAATTATGAGACTACAAACTTCCTGGACCCTTTCAGAGAGATAGACGTTTCCGAATTTCGTATATTTGCTCGACAAAAGAAAAATGCGAACATTCGCAAGTACAAATCTGCTTCTGCATTACGAATTTTATTAAATGAATTTTTTCTTACAATAAAAGACAAAGAATTTTCCTGCAATTAATTAATAATTTTCATAAATAAAAGTGCCAAATTAAATTCATCCTCGAAATTTCTTTGTGTTTGTCCACTTTATTCCCTCGCATTCAAATCCTGCGCATTAAAGGATTTTTATAAAACGAATAGAATTTTAATAAATTACGCAACGCGCACTTTAGTTTTCAATACGAATTCATAATTAAAAATCCGGCGTATTATTGCCCAATTCAATTCCTCGAGCTTTCGCGCAAACGCGATAAACAAGTGCACGCTCAATTGGACGCTCGCGAGAAAGGCAATAATTAAATTTCAGTAAGCGTTGCAGCGTACAGTGAACGAAAGAAATAAATTACACTGGAAGGAGCGATAAAAGCGAAAGAAGCCAATCTGTGCAAATGGCGCGAGGAAGATAGAGGTCTTGTGTGCGATCTCGGCGAAGGCCGCAATCCGTGCACGGAAAAGGGTCGGTTCGATATTAAATTAAACCGCTTCCGGAGTCGACTTACTCGGATCTTTTTTTTTCCCATCGAGATCTCTCATTCTCGGCTTCTTCACTCGAAGTCTTCCGAACAATTAAACCTCAAGAGAGGTTCTTATATTCTTCTTGCTGTTCCGTGAGGGTTCGGTGTTTGAACGAACACTTAATCGTTTTATCAATATAGGGAAGAGCTTTCTGAGCTTTATTCGAGAATTCATTAGTACCTTGATTATTTAATAAGATTTCCCTAAGTAAAGTTTATTTTAAAGTCTCGTGGATTTAATCAAATTTATTTTCGATAAATAATTTAACTTAGAATTTTGGACTTGGAATAATCATAATTAGATTTATTTTGAATAGACAGCCAAGTGCCACCGATAAAAATTTAATTAAGCGTACTTGTAAAACATTTAATTAATATGTTGCATTATTTAATTTACAAACAAAATGCTCATTTTAACTCGGCAAACATTAAATGTTATTTCGTTTTTGAAATATTGGGCATAATATTACGGGGTCTTTAATAATAACTTTCTTGTGTAATAAGCGTAATGTAGAGCATATGGATCGACTCTATAATAAATCGCATCCAAATATATAGGTGCAATTGAATGTTTCCAAAATAAGTTATAAATTCAGCCGATTATATTGTAATGGGAGTAAATATTCATTCCGCTTCACGAAGTAAATCAAATGTAACGTTATTAAGTTCGTTTTAGCTCTATATGAAAAGCAGCTTCGAAAACAGTTCATCATTTGAATTTGCACTACGATATTTCACTTTCATAAAGGTAAATAGATGGCAAAGATACTTTAAAAATCAATATTTAATGTATTTAATATAATTAATTCCATATATTTACTATAAACCTAATCGAAAAACTAATTTTTGTTGCAAATATATTTACAATAATTTACGTAATAAATAATCAGACTGAACCGTTTTCTAAAACAGACGTTTAAAATAGTCGCACTGCCGAAGAAAACAAAGCTTCTTACATTTCAGAGTCCTCAATAAACTTTAAAGGCTCTTTATCGGCTTCACGATATTGAGCATTATTTATTGAGCATCGAGTTTATTCCAGTCTATTAATAAAGAACTACTTCCGCGGGAATGAATTTGGCGAATAAAAGGATTATTTATAAGCATGAAAATGATATTTAGATAGAGCCCGAAGTAAATATCAGCCCCGGGGATTTCATCCCTCTGTGTTTTTCCTCTCTCTCTCTCTCTCTCTCTCTTTGGTTTCCTCGGTGGTCGAGGCGCGTCTGAGAGCCCTATGACGGGTTGCTCTTGCCACCTGATAAACTTTGTCGATTACACTTTTCCGTCGGCCATAGGCGAGCGAGAAAGAGAAGCGAAATTCTCTCGCCCCCCTGGTGTGTGCAAGCTCTCTCTCTCTCTCTCTCTGTCTCTCTTTCTCTCTCTTCCTCGCTTCTTTCTGTATGCGGCCGCCCGTGTACGTGCGACGGACCTCTCTCCGTGTGCGTCTACTCTCTCTCTCTCTCTCTCTTTCTCTCTCTCGCGAGAGCTCCTCGCACCAACGGGCGCGCTGAGCATGTGAAAGTTAATGAATCTCGCGTATATATATACCCCTTTATAGAGGAGGGAGAGAGGACATTTCGAACGGGAATTCGGGCGAACGTAGCTTTTGGAACGAGTTCAAAATTACTCGACTTTGCTCGCCTGCGCACAGGGAGTGAGAGAGAGAGAGAGGGAGAGGTAGACAGAGAGAGAGAGAACCGGAACGAGGAGAGACGCTGCGGGATATAGAGGAAGGACATGTGTGTGTGTGTGTGTGTGTGTGTGTGTGTGAGCCTGCATATTGAACGTCGGGGAGCTTTCTGCGGATTTCGAGACAAGTCGTTCAACTTATTTTTCCAGGACTGCAACCCTCTGCGCGCTCATTAAGGATTTTCACGATTGAAACTTTCGAAATGTTCCCCATGACAGGAATTTCATATAATGGCGGATTATGCGGACCCTTTTTCTTTTGGCTTTGTTATTCTAAAAAAAATTCCTGTTTAATTTTAAAAATTTACTTAGTCCACTTTTTGATTGTTGAGATTTTAAGCGTTCTATTTAAAATCAACTCAACTCAAATTAAAACTATTTCGAACTATTTCAGACTAAATTCACCGCATTCTTAAATGTTTGAATAATCAAAAAGTATGAAATCATTTTCTTTATTGTAAGTAAAGGAAAGTTATTTAATCAATCGTACAAAAAGTATTACATATTTCACGCGTCAGAATTAATTATGTTATCGAGATTCTGATGAAAAAAATACTTAATTGAATAATTATTTTTCTGTTTTAGTTTATTATTTCGCAGAAGGCTATCTTCAGAATGAATTTGAGTGTTTAATTTACATAAATTAAATTATTAATTAATCTTCATTACATATAATATTTACCTTATTAATATTTACAGTACAGAATAAAACTGGACACAAACATTCGCCATTAGTTTTCCAAGTAGCGCTTTTTATTTAATATATTATAAATCAATGTGAAAATGATCGTTTCTGTACTAAACAAAATGTTTATTTTCATGTATTAATTATTACGAATAAAGTGAGTTAAGTAGGTGTACAAAAGTTTATTGAGATAAATTAATAGCAGCAAATACCAAAGGCAATTTAATACGCCTAATAAAGTATTTCATTACAGTTTAAATGAAATGCAAGTTTGATCGATACTTACAAATTTCAGATCATATTAATTTAATATAATAATTTAATTTCTTGTAAAATAATTTATCAAATATATTGCATAGCTTCAACTGTCTTAAACACATCGAATAACGTTCTAGATTTATGTTAAGATTTCAACGTAATACAGAAATTTTTCGTAATTTACACATCTACTATCAAAGATGTTCTTTTGCACGCAATCTAGAGTCTCGTCATTAGACGCATGACCGTCGCTCGAGAGTCGAAAATTTTCGTCGGCCTTTTCTATTTTCGGAGCTCCTCGCTCGGGAAGACGGGCGCAGCTCACGAGTGCCAAAAAAAAAAAGAACTATCTATGCAAAAGTAAGGGCCGAAAGTTTTCCTTGGGCAAAAAGCAGCCGCGCACCTCTCCGACCATATACTCACATCCATTTCCCTCTTTCTCGCCTGGTCCCTCCACCCCCGCCGCCGGTGGAGCAGCTGCGCGGGCGCGCGCGTCCTTCATTTCCCGCTCATTTTCTTCCTTCCTCCCTCTCTCGGCCGGCTCATTCTCTCTCCATCCTGGCTCTCTCCGCCCTTTCCTCGGGCTCTCCGGCGGGCTTCTCCCGCCGTTCGTGGCGTCGCGCCGTCTCGTCGCCATTTTGCGTTCTTCATCGATCGCAGCCGTCGGCCCACGCACTCCCTCTCTCGCGCTTTTCCCGTCCCGCCATTTTTTTTTTCTTTTTTTTTTTCTTTTTTTTGCCTCGCTCCAGCCTCGAGCCCGATGACTTTCCCGCCGTTTTTCAAACGCACCGAGAGAAAACTTATCTCTCTTTCTCTCTGCCTCGACGAGCTCTTGCGACGAAGGATCGGTAAAAACTGAGGTGCCGAGCTGAGAAAGAATCGGAGCTGCGAGCCTCGGGCCCGCCGGTTATACCCGTTTAGCCTCTCGCATTTGCATGAAGCTAAGGCTCGAGCTCGACCGGACAGATTGGCCGGAGAAAGCGGCCTTCTATTGTCGGACCCCCAGCGAAGCCGAGCCCCGAGCCCCCACCACCACCCCTTTCGCAGGCTTTTTTGCAGAAACTTTCTGCAGAGTTCTGCAGAGAGGCCTGTGGAGAGAGGCGATTTTAATGTGCCGAGCGCGAGAACTACAATGGTCCAGCTAGACGGACGCGGCGACAAAGGGAAAATGATAATGAGATCATGCGGACTGAAATTCATTCCGTACGTTGGACGAATTTCGCGAGCAACGCATTTTGTTGTTGTTGTTGTTTTAAAAATTGCTTAGATTTCACTACAATTGAAGAGCAAATATGTCTAGGTTTTCAAATTGGAAAAATAATATAATTATAATTTGGTTCTGCTCAAATAGTTGTTCAATATATATAATTGTAAATGCTAAATTAATAAATAAAAAATGGATAAAATTTGGTTTTTTGATTTAATTTTGTTGGGTGTTTTAGTAAAATTAAGCTTCAATATTTACCAGGCAAATAAACGTTGGTTCAAACTTATTTTATTAAATTAAAAGTGTATAATAAATGTATTTGATCGAGAAAATCTGCGAATGAAAATATTATAATTATTTTTTTACTTTCTCGGAATATTAATCTTTTGGAATTAAATAAAAAGTTTATGTATCTATTATGTAATTGAATTATCTACAGCCGTAATTCACTTTTATTAGACGTAAGTAATAAACTATACATTAATAAACTGATAAAAAAGTAAACATTATTGTACGTAAATAATCCAAATGATAAATGAAATTTTATTTGTACTATTTATGAAGGTTATTTTTGTGGTAATTCGAAACAAGTTTTTTATGAAGCCATTCTCTTAATAAAATATTAGTCACAAACTAATATGAAAGTAAGTAATTTGGATAATCGAATAATCCATTGTCCAAAAAAATTAAGAATTAGAAAAGCATTCGAAACGAAAGAAAAAAAACTCTGAAAAGAGATAAAAGCATTGTCAACGATACTGGGATACATTATTCGTTCAATTAAAATTCAGCCTCCTCGATAAATTCAAAGATTGAATTGAACTCGCGTCACATTGTCACGGGAGCATAATCGAGTGCCAGGCGAGCGGACATCGGGAAAAAATTGTAATATCTTGGCATTCATCTGAGAGTAACTTTTTTCATTGAACGACATCCTTCGCCGCGGCTGAATAAAGGCATTATTATTATTTGTCACCGGCTAGGCATCCTATTTCCTCCGGGCTCGAGATTCCTTCTCCCGCGTCTATATACGCAAAACTCGTTTGTAACACTCAATGCCAAACGCCTGTTCAATTCCCTCTTGCACCGAACCTTTTCATTATCATTCCCTCCGCGCTGCAGCCTCCCATGCCTCTTCGTATTCTCTTTGAAAAGCTGCCCGCTGCCTGGCCTCTCTCCCCACGCGCGCGTTTATCCTTCACCTCGAAATCTTCCCAAGCCCCCGGCGGAGTATCGCAAAAAATAGCTGCCCAACCGACTACATAAATCCACGACAAAAGAGTCCCGGAGAAGAAATGGGATCGTGTCTCTGGTGTGGCGCGAGAGGAGCCGACTCCCGGCTCTATTATCGCGGAGGAGAGAGGATGCATTTTCATCGTTCGGAATGTGTATCGGTTCGTGAGAAAACGGATGCTTATGAATAAAGCTGAAATTAGCGTTCGCTCGTACAGAGCTGAGGGATTAAATGGGAAAAGACGTTGGTTCGTTAGATTTGTCTTGTCTGGGGAGCTGGAGGAGACACCCTGCGAAGAACTGGTTATTTCTTTTTGACCCTCGAGACTGGTTACTGATCCTCTTGTGTAATATTCACTTTCTGCTCTTACTCATCGCCCTAAAGTATAATGTTCAACTCTTCCTCGAGGTTTTAAGTAAGTTAATCACGATAGTTAACCTACTTTTACCAAATGCTGTATTCCTGCAGATATTTTTATTGTATAAATCAACACACTAAACTTAATTCTTACGAATCCGTTTATTTCTAGATTCATTCGATGAACTTTTAACAATCTATTCAAATTTTTTAAACGTCCATTTTAAATGATATCGCTTAAAGTTGACAATATCAAGATTTAATTAGCGCCACAATTTCTTCGACGTAAAATCCTGCAAAGCAACTGCGAGCAGCGCGTAAACGACATCAGAATGCACCCTTTCGTGAGAAAACGTCTTCCGACATGAATAAAGCCAGTAGAACTGAGAATCGCAACATCGCAGGCCCCGGATCAAAACAAAATGTCTGCTCACTCGATTAGCCTCGAGCTCAGATGGCTGCAGGAGTTAAAAAGAGAGCGAGAGAGAGAAAGAGGCAGACCCCCAGCAAAGGAACCGGTTGGCTGCAGGCGCTGCAGCGTCCTTCGGTGCATCCCCACTTTTTCCAGCCTGGGCAGGACAAGACTCGCGGCTCCGCTGGGGAGGGAGGGGAGAAAGGGGTCGGGCCGAGAACTGGTTGGGCACGAGCTCGGCGACTGAAGGGTTCGGCAGGTTGCCGAGGGTCTGCGGAGCGAGGAGCTAACGAAAAAGGGACCGAGACACCGCGAGCGAGACCTGACCCGACACCTTGCACAGGTACCTCTGCATAATTTAGACGGGTTTGCCGGGCGCGCAAAGTGTCTTCGAGGCCTCGTCCTTTTGTGCCGCGGTGAATTGGGATTTAAAGGCGAAGATTGACTGGCACACAGAGTACTGATGTAGAGAAAAGGTTCAAATTGATCTTTACAACTTCGCTGCATAGTAAAAATTATTTCTCTTGAAATAATTTTTAAATACATTTTGTAATCTTAATCAATTTTTAATTATATTAAACGATTAATCGAGGTACAAAGGTATCCTCAAAAGCGTCAAAGAAGCCGCTGCAGCAAGTCAAAGAAAATTCAGCTCATCGACGAGGAAAACGAGATTTCAGCCGGACGAGGCTTTCAGTGTGCGACACACTAAGTAACTCCCAAACACGAGAATTGCCAGGGAGCGCGTATCAGCGGCGGGCGTGCCGTCGCGAATACGTTCCGGGGCACCGCGATCGCCGCACAAAGCACCGATAGGCTTATTAGCCAATCATGTAATCTATGTTTACCTATAACGTTCCGCCCCCCCCCCCCCCCCCCCCCCCCCC
>UCOM01005045.1:0-10375 GCA_900474385.1 Ormyrus pomaceus | reverse complement strand
TACCTTAAAATACAATTATAACAGGTTTTTCGAACAACTCCAAAAATTACTATCACAAAGCTTCCTCTAGGAGGAAGCAAAAATAGCTTAATATAGTTTTAAATTCTTTTATATAAGTATATAGACATATATAATAAATGTTTTACTTATATTTCACGAGCACTTTCGTGAAGCATTTCAGCAATTAATAACCGAAAGTAAGTTACTGTAAAACGAAACTGCACTACTATCTTCTTCTTGACCGTTTTTTACACTGAACACTGCTCGAGTCATTAAAAAATGCCTGTTTATTTTTAAGTAAGTTTAGTGAATTTTAAAATACTTTTTTAATTCATTATTTAATTCACTTTTATTAAACTACTTTTTTTTCCAACAGATTTTTAGAGAACCATTTACGATCGCGTAATCTTTGATTAACCTTTTTATTAGAATAATTAATTTTTTTATTTGTTCTGAAAAAATATAATTTTACATGTAACCTTATTATCGTTTATAAAAAGCATTTTTTAATCAATAAACTTTGTCGTAAAAATTGAAATTTTTTTATGTTATACAGTAACGGAAAATAATTTTAAAAAGTTTACATAAATGTAATCAATATTTCTGAAGTTAAATTTCAGTCATAATTTAATAATTTAGATTGATTTTTATATCAAAAAGTATATTAAAAATATAAATTGAGTTATTTTTATGATATTACTGATTTAATTCGATGTCAATGCCAGCAAAGAAAAAGTCTATTTTCGCTTTTAATTTAAAACTTCCAACAATACCTTGGTTACATATTCTATTTATATCGTTAATATTTTTCGTACATATATATAATTCAATTAATGCCTATTTGTAAAACGAAATATCTGTACACGTATATCGATTAAATCGAGAAGGGAAAGTCGAAATATAATTATTATTTAACAAGTAATAAAGTTATTACCAAACATTTTACTTGTTGCTACGAAACTATATATTTTTTATTAACAAATTTCATTCGTTTCTGAAACAAATTGGTTTCCTGTCCTCAAAGAATATTTTCATGTCAGCGTTATTGAAATTTTGGGATATAAAAAGTTAAAAATTTCAAGATAAATTAATAAGCTATTAATAGCCTATAAAAGTCAATCACTGCTTTCAAGTCTATAAAAAATAATACATTATTGAGCGTTAATCTCTACTTTACACCTCTATGCGCTAAATAATAAGTAGATCACTGAATTGGAAATTTTCAGGTAGGACTTATTATAATAATTACTAGCAAAAAAAGGTACAGATGACGATGACGATGCAAAGTATAATTTTCCTCGTGACGTTGACCAATTTTCCATTGTCTCTTCCAATTTGGAATCTGAATTTTTGCATTGTTCCACTTATTTTGCATATAAAACCGTTAGTGTCTTGTAATTCTTTTTCTCAATCATCACCACGCACAACAAACGATATTCAAAAACTCTAGATTTACATTTGAATATTTAAAAGGTCGTACGACGAATTTCGCTTTACATTAACTGTAACGAGCGTTAAATAAAGTTTATAATGCCGGCCCAACGAAGCTTGGCAAATTTAAAGTTCTCACAATTACTTGATTTATCGCGGCTCTTTTTTTTTGACCTGCAATTGGATCAATTCACGTTTCGCCTACGCCCGGCAAATTGACCGCCAAGAAGCGACGTTCAAAATGAAGAAAGTACATGCACGTTAACGTAAACACAGAGAGAGAGCTAAAAATAGCTAAAGCCACAAATTGGACACGTGTTGCAGAAAAAGGTGAATATTTTAATCGCAGCTGGGTCGACTTAAAAAGGAAGGGGTCAATTCAGCGAGAGCCGCAAAAAGCCTCCTTCCGAAGCTCCTCGCTTCACTCCGCCCGTCGCAGAACATTAGATCGGCGCGATAAGACAATGAACTTGGCTGAACCGGCGAGTTATACCGTTAAAGAGAATCGGCAATTTAGATGATATAACCGCAAAGGAAGCGTCGGGGAGCGTCGCTCGAATTAAGGCGGGCAGATTAAGGAAGAGGAGCGAAAAAAGGCTCGGCCCGCATTATACGCGCACAAAGAGAAAGCTGGCGGGCTCTCCGTGCCTGTTAAAAGTGTCTCTCGTCAAGTTTTTTTCCTCGGGCCGCGCGCGATCTCGTCGTTTTTTTTTCTGTGTCGCGGAAGAGGAAGGCCCCGCCGCCGCAGCCGCCGCCGCCGTCAAAGAGACGGGCCCGCGACTCTTTCGCTCACAAATCAACTCGGCTCCTCCTTCTCTTCTTCTTCTTCTTCGTCTTCTTCCTCGAAAAAAATGCGCGTGTCACCGCGCGGATGTAATCGATAACCGGGCGGCGAGCTCGGATCTAGACCTCCTTGGCTCGGGGCTTGACCCATTTGCCGAGGCGCGCCGATGACCTTTTTACGCAGAATTTTAAAAGCCGCGCTAAGTTTCTCGCGGCCGATGCCCGCTCGAGCCATTAATCCTCGCCCGAGGAGCGCTGCTTTCGAGGGCTTTTGAATATTTGAAAAACTCCCTGCTACTCTGGACTCGATCTCCGCGTTATTTCGGATTGTACAAGGATCAATCAAGTTTTTACGCTCGTCAAATCGAATATATAGCTGCGCGAACAGCGCTCGTTCGATTATCAAAAATTTTTACGGCTAAAAAGACCTCTGTACATAACTTTGCTTGTAACTTTGAATTTCAAAAGTTTAAATAATTCATACTGCAATTTTGCAACGATAACAGAGATACAAAAGTCGAAAATGTTCAAGCGAACGGTAATTTGTTGCTTATTGTACTGCCTCGGTGAATTCAGCGATTTTTCAATCTAATTACGCAACAAATGGGCGTGAAAACTAGAATTGTGTGTCTTGACGCGTATGAGAAACGTGTCTTTTCTCTTGTCTCTTTAAATCTAAGGCTATATTATCTGAAAACGTGACTGCGAAGGTAATGCAGGAATTTGACGAGAGTAATGTTATTTTAGTTAATCAAGACGTATTTTTTATTTTCAAATGTTAAAAGAAGCCTTTTTCTAGACGTTTGATTTGATAAATGTATATATCGATTGATTGAAAAAAGCGTTGAAAAAAATGTATTATTATGCGTAACATATTGTGCGAAAACCGAGAAAATAACTTTTCATAAAATGAGAATAAAATTTAATTTTAGATACCTGACGATCTCAGTCACGCTGCGATTTAATTATAAAAGTTGCACTTTTCGCATAAAAAAGAAGAAAATCGTCATTTGTAAAAAATTTGCTTCGGCGAGCAATTTCAAATATTAATTGACGCAGCAACAAAAGAAAGACTATCCCAGGAGATTCACTTAAGGTGTGCTAATGCCGCGATAATTAACACTCGACCCAGAAGGCTCGAGAGAAAAAGAAGTGACATTCCAATGGAAGAATCGGTTTTTATAACCCGAGTAGTTTTTTATAACTCTGCGGTCGTCGTGGTCTTAAAATTCGTTCCTCCCCGCAAAGTCCAGTAATGTGTCCTCGAATGCGCCTCGTCAAAATTAATTCTTCGAGAAGAAAGACTTCTTAGAAAAAGTATTCAATGTTAACATAAAATTTATGTAAAAAAAAACACTTATTTCCATATTAAAAAAGATACTTGGACAAATTAAATACATTACACGTGCATTAGCAGAACAGTTCAATTAACTGAATTCACGTTGTAAATGAAGTTCAGTCGGAAGTGTACCCAGAGCCCGCTTTCGTAGATGGGACCGCTGTAATGCTACCGCTTCATGCCGGGTCATGTGCGCTGCATGCATGCCACCTTAATTCGCCGTTATAATGCAATGAAAAGTACAAATGCAGTTCGCGCGTTCGTAGTGGTGTGCGATATTATGTGAAATACTCCTGGCGCATAATTTTCCGTAAGTATTATAATATTATAAATAAAATTTGCAACAATGCCTTTTCAGGAGTATATTAGTGACGTGCGGGGTGACATAGATACGCCAATATATATATACATATAGATGTACGCAGGAAATTCATTTGCGAACTGTTGTTGAAAGTTGCATTTTATAAATTTGCATTATATACTCATTATAATTTAAAAATAAGGATTGAGACGAAATATAATTACATTGAAAAGATACGTTGAGATCTCCTTTTGTAATTGAATATTATCTTATTTTATACGCATAAATCGCGCATAATGAGGTACGGAGACTTGACGTCGTACAGAATTTCAATGTATAAAATTTAACTTGATAATTAAATTAATAAGAACTCGGATATTGGATTTCCAACATCATTATGCGTTATAATAGGAATATTTCAATGTGCATAAATATAAGAAAAGGGAACAATTGATTATTCTGCCTTTAGAAAATATTCCATGCGAAAAGACGTAATCACCCCAGATGCCCGACGCAAAACATCGATCGCCCCGAGATTCATCCACGCAATTCTCGAAGGTAAAAATACGACTTTCCCCCCCAGGAAGTATACAGATGCCGTTATGTACCGTCGAAGATGCAGGAAAAGCCTTCAATCGTCGTCAAGTCGGCAGGTCAACATTACCGTCTAATGGGAAGTCACTCAATATTCAACCCAATTTCCCGACGTTTGTTTGTGTTACATGCTGCTATTTCAGTATACTAAACTGCACGCCAGCGGGACTTGCTTTCTTCGAGGCTTTCCACGTCATATCGCTTTTGCTCGGGGGATACTGACATCACGCTATTCAAAGAAACTCGCCGAAATTTGTAACCAACGACTATCCATTGTGAGTGATATATACTCTACTTTTCGGTAATAATAACATTTAGAGCCCATACATTTACGGAGGCGGTGCAGCCAGCAGAAGCTCCGCGAAGGTACAATAGCTCGTAAAGGATAATTCGTAAAAAAATCGTATATATTTGGCCTTTTTGCGCGTAAAAACGCCCGTCTGCTCCGTTTTTACGCGCGCGGATGCTGTTTTCCTTTTTCTCTCGTCCGCCGAGAGAGAGAGAGAGAGAGAGAGAGGAAGTGAAAGTCGGCAATAAAAGTTTTATGTCACCTGCCGGGGCGCCTGTAAAGCTCAGGAAAAAAGTAGCAGTTACGCGCGCGAGGCTCGCGCGCCTCGCTATTTTAGAATCGTAATCTCATTTTCTTCGGCGACGCGTATACACTTTATGCTCCCGCGGCCGCGCGCCTCCCCCTCCCGAAGCGAGCGGACAAAAAGCACCGGGAGAGTGTCCACCTCGCGGCTCCGACTCAATTGCCGAGGAAAGTTTTAGCAATCGGGGCGAAAAGGATCCCGCGCCGCGGCAAAAAACGGGCACACCTGCTCGCGCCGCGCGGCAAAAAGGCGAAAAGAAAGCCGCGCGCGGCGGCGGCTCGAAAATAGACGCGGAGCGGAGGATCGGTCGTGCGTGCCAGGAAAAGCCGCGCTGTGTACGTGCACGAACGCGGCGCGGAGACGGCCGGAGAGAGAGAGAGAGAGAGAGAGAGAGAGAGGAGAAGAAGACAGCCGAGAGCTGTCGTATACGAGCGTAATGTCTCTCGTCGGCGGAGCTGGGCGCAGGCAGAAAACAGGCAACCACCGCCATTAACGCTACGACAAGTTGCCATTACCTATGTACCATTACCCGGAAGCGCCGCGAGAACCCGCAGGCGACGGTAATTGCCTCGCGCTTCCTCCTTCGTTTTTTTCTCTTTTACATTTTAGCCTTTTCAAGGCTAAGGCGAGCGGGGGGCTCTTTCTCTTTAAGTTTATATGCTTTCGGCGTCGCTCGAATTTCGGGAGCTTTAATGTCGCCGACGTGGAGAGGGAGAAAGTAGCGAGGCGATTATTTTCGTGAATACATTCATCTAATAGAATGCGCGGTTCTTCGAATAAAGTTTCGCTTTGAATCCGCGCGCAGCGGCCGAGGCGAATGAAGCATATTTTATGCGCTCCAATCGCACGAGTCGCGATTATTTCGTTTTTAAAATTACTTTTTTTACGACAGACGAATTGCACTCGGCGCAATAAAATTTTTTTAGTCCCGCTCCTCGTTAATTTGCGCGAGATGATTTGTAAATTTTATTTATCACCTTCGAAATTCAGAGTATATCTTGATAATTTTAATTGACTGGAATGTCTTTTTTCAAGCTTAGATTAAAGATTCCTATATACATCACCGCTTATTAATATGCAGCACTTAAATTAACCGTCTACGTAATGCGCGTAAAACCTTGGTCGGTACTTATAAATATTGCGAGTAACTTTTTACGCCTAATAATAGGATTAATAAAGTTAATAATATCCGTAAATATGTATTAATTTCAGTTTATTAAAAGAATAATGGACACTTGATTCTCCAATCTTGCACCGGCGGATTAAAAAATTATTCGAATAAATATTTATGAAACGAAATCTGCTGTGCATCGTACAATAAATAATGAGATGTAATCAGGCGGAAGGATGCTAAGCCGGTAAATCGATTGTCTTCAGTGTTTTTTCAAATTTGACAATAATACTGGTAAAACTGTAAAGACTCTTGATCAAACGCGTCAATTATCTTTCCTTAATGAAGAAAGATTTGCGCGGAAAAGCGTGTCGCGCGAGTCAACGAGCAAAAAAGAGCGCAAGTTTTTTTTCAAGGACACGTGCAGATGACGCGCAGATTGATTTTTAATTATCAAGAACCAATTGACTCTCGGCGAATTAATAGCCCGGCCGATAAAGAAAAAGCCTATAGGCGCGAGATCGCGCCCGAGAAAAATAGAAAAACCACTTTGCTCTCCGCCTCGCTTTGGTCGTGGCGCTCGATAAGAGGGGGGCAAAAAAATAAGGGGGTAGCTGCCCGAGAGTGCCATTAAACGCAGCCGATGTAACATTAAGCGAGCAAAGTGTCCGCGCGAAGCCGAAAGAGAGGAGCGCGCAGCACCTCGGCGAGTAGAGAAAGCGAGGAGCGTCCCGTAGGTCGGACTCCCATAGAATCGCTCATACGCGCGTCAAACGCTCGCACACGGAGAAAGAGAGAGAGAGAGAGAGAGAGGCGAGTGCACACCTGCGCGAGAGCAGAACTGGCTTGTACCTGCGGCTGCGTGCGCGGCTCTCCCGAGCGCATCCGCTCTCGACAATATCGGACGGGCCGAGTGCACCGTTCGATCGAGGCGCTATTCGTGTCTCCGACAAGCGAGTCCGCTCGACGAGGCGGAAACGGCGAATCGGCGCGACCGCGCCATTTTTCCGAGATACATTTCCCGCCTCGAAGCAGCCCCGAGAGTCGATCGGCTTTTGGGGGGGATTCGAGGCGACGATTTTGGAAGCAAAAGCTTATTTTGATTTATTGGTTGAATTTATCAATTGTTGTTTCAGATTCGGTCGATTGATTTATTCTGGTTCTCCGGAATTATGACGCGTTAAACTTATTTTAACAAAAATCCGAAATTACAATTTATGCAGAACCGGATAAAACTTAATTATTTATCAAAGGAGTTTATCGCGGCAAAAGTAGCACGCTTGTATAAAAAAACAAAGCACGATTCTTGGTTAAAAAAAGAAAAGAAAAAAAAAAGAAACCGTAAAATTCAGGAAATTTATCGAGTTCATTATAATGTACATGTATTATTCAGTGTCAGCGACAGATGGTATCAGTGATTTTAACTAATCCGGCCGGTTTGTTTTGATCTTAGTGTCAATATATTTCAGGCGTAAGTACGTTCCGCGTAAAAAGTCAAAGAGTTCCCTGCAAATTGGAACGCTCGTACGTATACGGCAGTCCGTCGTACAACCGGAACGTTGTTGCGCCGCGTTTTCAATTATTAAAAACTCGGTCTACTCCCGAGCAAGTACTTATTCATCTTTTAAAACAATTTGTAGAAACTGCGGCAGTTATCGTTATTTACGTTAGTTCGAAAGAAATCCTCGGTAAACCTTGATCCACAATCTTTTGCGTGCACATTTAGATTTCCCGCAGCCTCGAATCGTTCACCTAGTTTTCCATCAGGCCATAAACGCACCAATTTCATTGAAAATAAAATTGAAATAACCAGCTCGTTGTATAACGATTAGCCACCGACTGTATAAACGCCGTTCCTCGAATCGAAAAAGCGGAGGCTCTCTCTGAGAAGGCGTTTCTCGAAAAAATTTAATGAACTAATCGCTCTCTCGGGGCCCGGACCGCTCGAAACGGGCCCCCATCAACGCGCGCGAGACTCGTCGAGCATGTAAAAAGGGGGGGGGGGGGGCCCGAGAGAACCGAGGGGAAAGAGAAGCGGGCCCCCGGTGAATCCCATGCAATAATAGCTACAGTCAGCGGGGCATTATAGCGCAGTGTTTTTTTTTTTTCGTCGGGCGGGGCCCCATAAGCCGACGCGTGTGCATACGAGAGACGGAAGAGAAGAGAGTCGACAGGGGCCGGAGAGAAGGGACACGACTGACTGTACCGAGTATACGGCGGTCGGTGTGCGCGAAAGAGAGAGCGCGAGAGAGGGGGAAGGGGGGGGGGGAGGGGAGAGATCGGAGGTTTGAACTGCGAGCGGCCGAGCGGAGAGAGGAGGAGTAAAACCTAGCGGGCCGTCTCGTGGCGTCTCAGTCGCAGGGTAGCACGCGTTCCGTCTTCATCTGGCTGCTTGTACCTTATATACTTGCGAGGCTCCGCGGCCGAGTGTACGCGACACATATACGAGCGCGCAACCGCCCGAGTAAACAGGCTCTCCCTCGTCGATATCGGGACACTACGTATTGGAACAATAAATCTAACCGGTGTGTGCTTCGAGCAGCAGCTCTCTCTCTCTCTCTCTCTCGCGCTCTATCTCTGGGAGCGCAGTGTGTTTGTTGTCGCGGCGCGGCGGAATCGCTCGGTGGTTGTTGCGCGCGCAAGCCGGCCCCCCCTGGAGCAGCGCTGCCGGAACGGGAGAGGCGCCGCGCGAGTTGAGGTTATGTGCCCGAGGAGGCGTTAGGAGAGGACGAGTCCGCTGCAGCAGGGCCCGACGAGGACGGAGCGAGAGAAGAGGCTATAACGGCTCTAGCGGTCATGCGAGTGACGTAAGGTAACGGATCGTCCGCGCGCTCTCTGCGCTCCCCCTCCTCCCCGTGTGTGTGTGTGCGTGTGTGTGTTTACGACGAGCTGCTTCGTCTTCCCGGGCGATCGGGCGCGACGTAGACGTTTGTTTACGCAGGGCCACTTTGTTTATACGCGGCGAGTGTCGTTGCACCTACGCGCTCGACGGCGGAGTATACATCGCGCTCGCCGCTGAGTCACGCGCGAGTCGCTGATGTCAGCCGGCGCGAATAGAATGTTTTCGGGGCTCCTCTCTTTTGTCCTTCGGGAGGATGCGTGGCCCCCCCTCGGCAGGCGCGTCAGCTTTTTTTCCGTCCCGCTTCTCTCTCTCTGTCTCTCTTCCCACGCGCAAAGAGGACACTCGCGCGAGGGACACCCTCGTTTCGACGGACTTTCGACGATCGATTCGTGCGCAGGGCAGCAACTTTTGCGGAGGGAATAGGACGCGGGGCTTCGCGGTAACGATATAAAATTTCTTACGCACGAGCTTTCGGGGAATTTAACTTGATTCGCGGCTAAGAGCTTTAAGGTGGTTTTTTTCTTTAAATAATTATGTTAACCAATTCACTGGAGAACCGTAAATTAAGCGTAATTCTACCAGTAACGACTGCGGTAGACGGTGCACTTAATTAATGAAATGAAAATTAACTGCACCGACTATAAAGTACACTATTTTTTGCCTAGAAAAACGCCAAAAACAATTATTAACAAAGCTGAAAAAAAAGTTCCGATTGACAGCGAGCAAACTCGCGATTCCCCTCGGAAATCGGTTGGGCTAAAAAAAAAAAAAAATCTCCGCTACGGAGAGGAGAAGAGCCAGAAGCAGGCGGATAAGAGAATAACGGGCTGCCGGGTAGCAGCAGCAGCAGCGGCGGCGGCAGCTCGCCGTTTTCGAGCCCGTAAAATTTAGCAAAATAACAGTATAATGCGCGAGAGGAGGCCTGTGCAGCTCGTTCGGGCAAAATCGGGCGATTCCTCGAAAAAGTAATGATTCCGCCTCTGCCGGCGCGCGGCGAGTGAAATTTCGCTCGGCTCTCTGCTTTCTTCTTTGCGAAAAAAAAGAGAAGCTGCCTCTTCCCTCCCCCCCTCCCCTCTCGCGCGTCTATTATCAGCGAACAAAAGCAGAGAGCTCGGCGAGGAAGAAAGCGGCTCGAGAGAGCGGGAGGGGAGGGAAAAAGAGTTGGCAAACGCTCGGCAGGAAGATAAGCCCGCTCGGCAGATAATGAAATAATTTGCCTGGCGAGCGGAGCCGCGCGCGCGGAGCAGCGGCGTATGTACGAAAATAAAAGCTTGGCGCTTGGCCCTTTAAACGGCGCGAGCAGCGAGCCCGGGTCCTCCTCCTCGCCGTGTGTCGAGGGGCTGGGGTACTCCCCCCCCCCCCCCCCCCCCCCCCCCCCCCC
>UCOM01005044.1:0-10424 GCA_900474385.1 Ormyrus pomaceus | reverse complement strand
ATCGAAAGCAACTGGCAGAGGCGCTATTGTTCCCTCATTTAGAGTACTGCTCAACTGTACTGCTCGATGCCTCACTGGAAATTAGGACGAGACTGCAGGTTTTGCAGAACTCCTGTGTGCGTTACGTAAACCCGCCTGAAAATTTAGACGTATTTTAATATGTTTTATAAATGTATTAAAATGCGTATTAAAATATGTTTCAAAATTTGTATTATTATGTACATCATTGTACATATTTATATATGTTTTTAAATATATACTATTTACGTGCTAAACTACGTACTGGAATACGTATTGAAATATATCAGATAATCGTACCACTTTATTATCTAACAAAATGTGTATTTCAACATGTTCTTTAATACGGTTTCCAGTACGTGTTACAATACGTATTTAAACATGCTATATTGATATTATAACAATATTTGATAAACTATTTGAAAATATCCATTAATAATAATGAAAACAATTAGCGCTTCTATTTTGAAAACTCCTATTAATATTTCTAAGCTACACTATTTTAACGAAAAATAAATAAAAATTTCAATAATTAATTAGGAAAAATAATACATTTTTAATAGTAAATCATGTAGGAAATATTAAATTATACTAATTAATTTTTATGGATTAAACAAATCAGGCGAAACTTATTTTTTTTATTAACTTTCTAACTAATAAAATGTATCTGATAAATAAGAAAATATTTTGGAGACAGTGAAATAAAACGATTATTTACTTAAAAAATATATTATTTATATTCTCTAATATGATAATATAAATATGATATAATACATGATTTTAATGCACATATACAAATTTAATTTAATATTTTAATAAATTTACAACAGGAATTACGTAACTACAATCGTTATTTACAATCAGAACACAGACTTTCATAATGTCAGTAGTCGGTACAAAAATGATGACGTTCGATTCGTTGACAATCTCTTTTATGACATTTGCGTATTCATGTTCTCTTGTTTTTACTACTTTACATGCGGTAATTTCTACTTTATTATCAACATCAACTAAAAAATCAATAATTTTAACAATTCGCTGATCTTTTAATTCGACAAAGCAATTACAAGAACGTTTACAAATTTTGTTCGAAGACGTAAATAAACAGTTTTTATACACTATTTTTTGGAAAACTTTAGTTGATTTCGAAACATTCAATTTTTGTATATAATTTTCATCAACTATCTCTTTTCCAAAATATGTTATTGTATTTAATCTAAAACTGCTTTTTGATTGATTTGAAAATATATTTTCACAATATTGAATATCGTTCTCTGAATAGTTAACAATATTTTCTAATTCTTCGATGAAACGCTGAATATTTACATATCTTAATACTTGTAAAATTGTACCTTTTGCACAATGAATGGCATTTAATAATTTATAATTAGCTGACTCAAAAGGGAAAGCCGAATGAGCCCAAAGTGGTCCCCAGTCTGCTATACTTGCAGGTATGTGTAGCAACTGGTGAACGTTGTACGTCATGGCTTTTAAGGTATACAAGTCTTTTACCTCCGATACAAACTGATGCAATTTATCATGCGCGTTATTTAAATTCTCAAATGTAATATTAGTTTGCAAACAAATATGCAGCGATTCCACAAATAAAGACCAATGCATTAAAAGTCTTTTATTTCTTATAAAATTCTTCAATAGTGGTAAACTGTAGTATAGTACCCAGTTTTCCCACTCTCTACTTTTCCAGTACCTTCGTTCTGTAATACTTCTCGATAGACGTCCTACTTGTTTTGGTACTTTTAAATTTGCAAGTAAATTGTCAAGCTTCACGATGTCATCTTTTGTCATAGTTTTCAGTAAATATTCTGTGAATTGGGAAGCAACACCGGCCAACATGCAGTGCATGTAATCTGGACAAAATCCTTTTAAATCAAAATTATCTACTTTCAATAGAGGCGATGCACTTTTTACTCCCATAATAGGTTTTGATTTCTGTAATGCTTGTTGTGCATATTTTATAGTACTACTTTTAGTTCGTTCTTTTGGAAACGGAATACTATACGGGTATCTCATACTTCCTTTGTAATACTGCCCGGGATGCTCGCACCAATCGCACCCATAGTTTGCGTTGAATTGACTAGTCCCATTCATTGGGGCTCGGGCAATAGTGTCAACGCATGCTAAAATTAAATGTAATTTAATTCGATATTCCCGTCCTTTTATTTTACATGGAATACCAGTAATTGAAATATTACTTATAAGTTCTATAAGACAATCTAAAATAATGCTCATGGGAGGTTTTTTTTTATTATACCACATGCCTACAACAATGATATTTTTAAAGCGATCTTCTATTGGTATTTCGTTGAGCATTATGTAAAATGGCCAAATAGAATAATTTGAACTTTTAAAAACGGGTGCACCGTCTGTATTTAATATTCCTGTGACGTATGATTGTTTTTCAAGCGGAACTAGTTTTTTCACAAACTTTCTATAACGTTTACCGTCGTATATATCTTTCAGATGTTCCCGGTTATGGACTCTTTCCTTCATGATGTAATCGTAATAATTTTCATACTTTTGTAAATAATTACTTATTGTATCCGATGGATCAATTAATAAAAAAAATGACGGATCTGACAAATTTGATACGTCTATTTGAAAATCACAATTTTTACATTGTATCAACTTAATTTTAGAATCGAATGTGCCAAGATAAGTAACACAATGAGGGCAAACATTGTGAAATGTTGTATTTTTATCAGAATTGAATAATGTATTTATAATGTTACGAGTTTCCGGAACAATTTTTACTCCGCATATGTGATTAATAAACTTCAGTAGGTCTACCATACCTGAGAATGATAGTTTATGTCTTACACAATACTTTAATATCATTAAAAGAAGTTCTCCTGGGCTTTTTTCTATACATATGGAGACATCATTAAACAATTTCTTCTGATTCATGAAATCATTAATACTAGTAACCCTTTTGTCCTCTTCCATCAAGACTAAATTATTTCCCTCGCTATCACTTGAATCATCCATTCTGAAAATATCAGGACTCCGAACATAATCTACCTGAAAAATGCATAATTTAAGTAGAATTTACTTTCCGATGTAAGTATAATTTATTATTATGAAATAAATTAAGGGTAGAGTGAGGTAAAAAAAAATCTGTATGTTACATTCTGCATTTGTAAAAGTGTACCTATGTTTTAGTTACTTAAAGATAAAGAAAAACATATTTTTTCAGCCTGAACAAATTCTAGAGTCATGCTTTCTTTTTTAATAAACCCCCATTTTAACTACTTTTTAAAGCATAACTCTTGGCAATTCGATTCAAATAGGCTGAATTTTTTTTCCTTTATTTTTAACTGAAACGTAGTGACACTTCTACAAATTTAGACTGTAAACTAAATAATTTTTTCTTCTTTCTCAGAGACCTCACTCTACTTTTAAACAATATTGATTTGAATATAAATAATGTAAAAAAATGCAAATCTTTGTGCAACATATTTTGGTAACCTTAACTTAAATTAAGGTATTCTTTAATACTTTTTACTTACACCTATTGATGATTTATCAGAAAAATCATTCTCCTCGCTATCACACGAATCATCCGTTTTGACAATATCAGGGTTCGGAGCATGATGTACCTGAAAAATACATAATTTAAGTACATTTTATTTTCTCAGGTAAATGTAACTTATTATAAAATAAATTAAACAATACTTATTTAAATATAAATAAAAATAAATGCAAATCTTTGTATAACATACTTAAAAAGAATCTAAATAATCTTACGTTACATTAAAGTATTCTTTCATACTTTTTACTTACACGTATTGATGATTTGTCAAGAAACGCATCTCTATTTTCGTCAGAAGAAAATTCCTGAATGTGTAATTTTGCTGTAGACTTCGGGACCTAGAACAAAGGTTGTTATCTGCTTACACTCATATTACACCCACATTACACTCGTACAATCATATTACATTATTGTGTAAATTACAAAATTTATTAATCTTTTAAAACTTATATCTGCATTGTAAGGTATATTTAAGTACGCATAATGAATAACTATTATTTTATTAAAAAATTTGCAAATGGTACGAAATAAAATGAAACTTACATGTACAAACTCAGAAGCATCACTCGTTTTTGCAAATTTATCCACTTTATCAGTGTTTCGAACAGTGATATCAGATGGTATAACATTACCTGATCGACGCAAAGTATCTGATTGCTATGACAGTAAAAGTACAAATTTTAGAATTGTGTTGTATTGAAATTATATAAACTATATAAATTGTATTAGAAATATAATTACTTGTAATGCACTAGTATAGAATACCAAAGAAAAATATACTACAGAAGTATGAAATATCTAATTAAATATAATCATATACTACAAAATTAATAATTTTAAGAAAAAATGAATACTAATTTTTTTTTTAGAAAACAAGTTAACATAAAACTGTTAAATATTTAAGTGCATATAATGAATGTTACTTAATTAAAAAAATTTCAAATGGTAGAAAAACAAAATGAAACTTACATGTACAAACTCAGAAGCATCACACGTTTTTGCAGATTTATCCACTTCATTAGCGTGTCCAACAGTGACACCAGATGGTATAACATTACCTGATCGACGCAAAGTATCTGATTGCTATAACAGTAAAAGTAAAAATTTTAGAATTGTGCTGTACTGAAATTATATCAACAACATAAATTGCATTAGAAATATAATTACTTCTAATGCACTAGAATATAAAAGAAAAGTATACAGAATATAAAAGGAAAGTATACTAATGAAGTATGAAATATCTAATTAAATGTAATCAAGTACTACAAAATTAATAATTTTAAGAAAAAATGAATACTAAATTCTTTTTTAGAAAACAAGTTAACATGAAACTGTTAAATACTTAAGTGCATATAATGAATGTTACTTAATTAAAAAAATTCTAAATGATAGAAAAATAAAATGAAACTTACATGTACAAACTCAGAAACATCACACGCAGTTTTTGCAGCTTCAACCAGTTTCTCTACGTTCTCAACATTAGCATGAAATTGAACGGTGTTTATGGAATCGAGTAAAGCATGTGCCTGCTATGAAAATAAAAACATTGATATCACAATTTTATTTAACGTTATCAAATAGCATAACGTAACATAGCATGCAGAGATAATATATAAAGCAAAACAAATTATTCACAGAGAACTAATTTTGCATTTTTGTTTACAAAACTAACCTAAAATATAAATCCAAAAATTTAGAAATTCATATATACTAGAATTATTGAAGTAAATAGGTAATTATCAAATTAAATTATCAAAGTACATAATTATTAAAATAAGTTAAGAATTATCTTTTATTTTAAAGAATATAGTTTTGAACTTACTTGAACACTTTTTATATATTTTCTTTTGGCATATTTAGTTATATTTACATTGTCGTCGTATAAATATGCTTTCTTCTTCTGTCTATTAATATTCATTTATAAAATTTGCTTTTTTGTTGTTCGTAATAAAGAGTTAGCGACTGAAATGCTACACAAAAAAGTAGCATGAGAAAAAGCGCCTGTAACTATAATAGTAAAGGTATGTCTTTGTTTAACAGTAAGTTATTGCCAAGACTGCGAAAAAAAGCATTCTGCGCGCAATTCAAATGGCTGCCGCACTGTCGCCACTTGAATTTAGTTCGAATCCTGCGCATGTGCCGGCTAGTCGACTAGTCTAAGGGTCTGTTCCGAAATAGGCTCCGTCCGTCACGTCCGTCAGTTTTAACATGTAAAAACTATAACTATATTACTATATATATATATATATATTGAAACTGACGGACGGAGCCTATTCGGAACAGACCCTAATCCTCTAACCTTTTCTCGTCGACCCGGGACCCGCGCGTACTAGTGAGCTTTGTTGCCATTTTGAACTTGCTTAGTATTGTGAATAAAATACTATTTTAAATAGATTAAAATGCGCGAAAACATTTCATACATAAATTAATACAAGTAAATTGTAACGCAAGTGAAAAAATACAAGTATTTATTAATTTATGTAATTTGATGGACATTAGCATATGCATTTGAAAGCTGTGAAAAAATTTCTTAGAAAAACAAGGAAGAACTACTTACACCTAGAACCTTCTACTTACATCTAGAAAAAAAGAAGTAACATTTATGTTAGTTTAGTTGTGTTGTTAATTTATGTTAGTTACATAAAGTTACATAAATACGATAAGTTTAGGATTATAGATCGAAGCTTGTATTCGTGCAAGACAAAAGAATTTTTTTTTGTGAATTGATATTGGCTGCATTATGTCTAATGAAGTACTTTATGCACAAATCGTTTTCAATGACGAGCGCAACAAAAGCAGAGTGTGTTCAGTAGCAGACATAAAATTTAATAAAAATGAAGTGTTATCAATTAAACCGAAGCACGATAAAGATTTTATAGAAGGCCATAAATATTATGCCAAATATTTTGATTGTGGAATAAGTGGAAGTCCATGTGATGATGTCGACCACGACCATACATTTGAATACTATGCAGCATACATTTATTTATTAGGCTGTAAGTGACCAATTTTATATTTATATTTTTTCAATTAAATTAAAAGTATTTGCAATTATTTTAGTAATATAAAATATGTAATAATTAGTCATAAAAAAAAACGTAGAATGCTATGCAGCAAAATGTTTTATAGTTTATTTGCATTAAAGATATGTAATTACACTTCACAAAATATTAAAACAATTTTAAATAAAATTAAACTCAATTATAAGAAATACAAATTTTGATCTTACAATTAAAAAAAATTTTTTAAATAATATATTTAATTCTTTAATAAAGTTGAAATATTTAAAGTTTCAGTTGAAGACATCACAGAGAAAGAAAAAAGTGCTAAGCGAAAAAAATTTCCTAACAAAAAATTTGACGAATCAACAAGTACTGAATTTAGTTCTTCTGAAATAGTTGATCCAAAGGTGGTGAGTTATTAATGTTATTTAAATATCTATTTCAAATATTAGAATTGCTTACTTTAAATATGTTAGGTGAATATTTCACTTAAGTCAGGTGAAATATTCGCATTTGTTTACTTTAGAGTTTCGGCTCGAACTTTCGTAAGAAACGTCGACTCGCCTGCGGTAGGGGAGGTAAATTCCAGCGCCGAAATAATAAGATCGCGCCATATGCGCGCCACACGTATAATTACATTTTCACAATGTATATTAAGCGCACATCCGCTACCTCGGCTCGGCGACACTTCTTCCGTTTTTCGGTGCTTCGATTTTGGCTTGCTCGCGCTCGGTGAGCATTCGTCGGACAAGCTCCGGTACAGACACCTTACGAGCATTCGGCTCTGGTGCTCTGCGCCACTTATTGTACCTAACAATCGGCTATCGCTGCCTTGTGCGGATACCACGTGTCTCAATAATTTCATTATATTTTTCGAATTTTGCGCTCATTATTAATTGAATTTATTTTTCAGTGTATAATCAAGTAATTAAATTTTTATTTGTTATATTTTTAGTTTTATGTCGAGAAATAAATTAATTTCTCTTTGAGATTTTTTGTTGGAAATTGGAGTGTAATTATCTCTCTTTTTCGACCTTCTTCAACACCCAAATTTAATTTCGGTGGATTTAAATTATCTTGCATACCGGCAATTTGTATTGAGGAAATACGCTTCTTTGCGACGCAATTCGTCTTAAAATTCGAACAAAATATAAATCCTTCAATTAATATAAATTAAAAAAAATGAATTTATTTTGCAGTTAAAAAAAAAAGCATGCTTTATAGCGGCTCAATCTAGAGACGAAGAAGGTTCATTTGCAGTAAACCAAAACAGAAAGAAACGAAGCTTTGATGATGAAACATCTTTCAGTGAAAATGAAGAGATAAATGTAACACATAATAAAGGTAGATACTGTTAAAAAATTAAAAAGAAAACCGTTCAAATTCATGCACATTTTTGACTACATACATATGTTTACATATATAGGTAAAAAAAGAGGGAACCTTCGACGAAAACACTTCTCAAACGACAGGACATCCTCCAGTGAAAACGAAGAGATAAATAGTAAAAAAAGAGGGGAACTTACACGAAAAAACTACTTAAATGACGAGACAAGTTGCAGTGAAAACGAAGAGATAAATATATCACAGAAGGAAGGTAAACACTATTAACAAGTGAAAAAGAAAAAAGTTAAAATTAATAATCATTTTTTAGAGTTTATACATACTTATTACATGTATACATTCAAATATTAATTGTGAAAAAAATTAATTGTTATATTTTAGTTTCAGAAGAAACGACTGCATCAAACATTGAAAATTTAGGTGGACCTTCAACTTTAACAGTAGTGTCTAATGATCCAACCACAGTACAATCAAGGTCATCACATGCATTCCCTCCACTACCAGATGATGTAGATAATCTACAAGAACGTCAATCGAATAGACCAGGACTCCGTGAACCAGATGATGTAGATAATCTACAAGGACTTCAACTGAATAGACCAGGACTCCGTGAACCAGATGATGTAGATAATCTACAAGAACGTCAAATTAATGGAATAGGACTTCATGAACCCGATGATGTAGATAATCTACGAGAACGTCAACGGAATGGAATAGGATTCCGTGAACCAGATAATGTAGATAATCTACAAGAACGTCAACGGAATAGAATAGGATTCCGTGAACCAGATGATGTAGATAATCTACAAGAACATAGTAAGTATTTTAAAAATAAAATTCAATTTATACAAACTCTTGTAAAACGTTTTAAAAGTATTTTATATTTTTTTGTGTTAATAAATAGAACACTGTAAAGAATGGATCGACAACTTAATAACGGAATCGTGTGAGTATTATAAAACTGGACCAGGAAAAGATGAAAGAAACTTACGATATGTACCAGCACAAAATGGTGAGGTAATTATTTAATTTTATTTTGACCTTTTATACTTAATTGCAATAAATGCTTTTATAAAATATATTTATAAAATTTATTTATAACAAATATTTTATACTTTTTTAGATATATATTGCACCTGGAATTTCCATAGAGCCAATGAGGTGGAATATTATACAGAGCGAGATAAATCCTGTTAAATTTGTAAGAATTATGGCCTTACGAATATGGGGAATTCGCGATTTAGCTAACAGAGCAGTAGACATAAGAAAAGTAATAAATAAAAACAAGTTTCCTAATCGCTCCCCAGTTAAAGAATTGGAACGAAAAAAATTAAGGCTTTTAATGAGTAAGAAATATTTTTATGCACTTAATATATATTAAAGTATTATAAAAATTAATTAACATGGAACTAATTAAGAAATTCTTCTTTGTAGGTATTTTCTGGGATTACTTAGAAAAGAAAAAGAAACTAAACTTGGAAGAAAAAATGTTTCATTTACGAAAAACTACATCATATTTATCGAAAAAAATTAACGAGTTGAGGTGGGAAATAAAGCAAGCAAATTTTCGAAGAAGATTGTAATAATTAAAATTTTAATTTTAATTAGAAATAAGTATCAATAATTCACTATTAAAAAATAAGTTAGATTATTTAGAGATAAGTTTATCTCTAAATGAATGAATAATCTAAAAGAAAAAAACAATGTATGTTAAGTTGTAAAATTTTGCACCATTATTGTAAAATTTTGTACCATTATTTTTGTAAAATTTTGTACCATTATATTTTAAAATTAAAATAACACCATTATTTTATCAAACGATTGTTTATGTATTTTCTTTTTGTATTTTTCTCTTAACGGTTTTTATTATGAAAATATTTTTCGGTTTTTTCAAACACTTATTCAGATTAACCACTTAAAAATAACTTTATCTATTATACTTACGTATTTTGGATGTTTTTATTGAATGCAGATTTTTATTTATTTTACGATAAAATAGTGCAGCTTAAAAACATGAATAGAGGTTTTAAAAATAGAAGCAATTGTTTTCATTATCGTCATTATGATCCATTCTTTTTTATGTATAAATACCAAAATATTTATAAATACGTATTTCAGCACGTATTGTAACACGTACTGGAAAACGTATTAAAGAACATGTTGAAATACACATTTTGTTAGATAATAAAGTGGTACGATTATCTGATATATTTCAATACGTATTCCAGTATGTAGTTTAGCACGTAAATAGTATATATTTAAAAACATATATAAATATGTACAATGATGTACATAATAATACAAATTTTGAAACATATTTTAATACGCATTTTAATACATTTATAAAACATATTAAAATACGTCTAAATTTTCAGGCGGGTTTACGTAACGCACACAGGAGTTCTGCAAAACCTGCAGTCTCGTCCTAATTTTCAGTGAGGCATCGAGCAGTACAGTTGAGCAGTAGTCTAAATGAGGGAACAATAGCGCCTCTGCCAGTTGCTTTCGAA
>UCOM01005043.1:0-10385 GCA_900474385.1 Ormyrus pomaceus | reverse complement strand
TGACTAGCTTAAATCCTCTTGTACGCAAGAGGATTGATTACGAGAGGATTTTCTTCTGCTCATAAAAATTATGATTTTTCGATTCAAAAAGATTTTATTTGATCTGAAAGGAAAAACCTATTTATAATGAGCGGATTGAATTCAGAGGAAAATAATTTCCGTATAAGAGGACTCTTTTTCTGAGTGAAAGGGACAGGCGGCAGGTAGAGCGGCGGTGGGGTCATCTCCCGCCCTCGCCATCACCAAAGGCTCGAGAGGCGGAGAGGACCTCCTCGCGCCCTCCCCCGCAACAGGTGAACGTCCTCCCGGCATAGCCGGGAGAGAGGAACAGTACGAAATGGACTCACGTGTAAGCGAACGAATTGTAATATAACTTCGCGTCAGGAATCGGGAGTGCCGTAAAGAATTCGCGCGTTGTGTTCGGTCGGAGCATCCCGGCACCGATAATTCCATTCGGCCGGCCCAGGAGACGGATTCTCTGGGAGTAAATAAAAATCAATTGTAGTTTCGTTGTCGGGAAAACGGAGCGGTGTCGTGCCATTCCAAAGTTACACAGTTTTCTTCAGAATGTAATGCGAAGAATCTCCACCAAGTTTGGAGGTTATATTTTCATGCTAGGTAGGGCTACGTCTCTATCTGTGCCGGAATTCGCAGATTTCGAGACTATTTTTAAAAATAAACTTTTTGGATACCATTCTGACGAAATAGCAGTGGTTTAGTATTCTTCAGAATGTAATGCGAAGAATCTCCGCCAAATTTGGAGGTTAGATTTTCATGCTGGGCAGGGCTCCATCTCTATCTCTGCCGGAATTCGCAGATTTCGAAACTAATTTTGAAAATAAACTTTTCGGATACCATTCTGACGACATAGAGGCTAAGCCGTATTTTATGCCGAAAGTCGCTGTTTTCGTAGCTTATCTTTATGTAAAAGTTTAAAAATAACATAAAATAATTATATTATTTCCACTGAGAACAGCAATTGTGGACAGTGAATTTTTTGTCTTCTCAGTAAATGGTAATAGTTTTTTTTTATTTTTTATTTCCACTAATGAGAATTTTAAAAAATGTGTTGATGTTGGAATTCTCAGCAAAAATTGTACTTTTAAATAGGCTTAAAGATTTGGATATTGTAATAGTATATTGTGCAACTAGGGGAGAAAATGAGCTATTTCTAAAATAGCTTTCTACCCGTGTTACGCACCGTGTTTTTTTCAACGAAGGTATGGAAGGCCCACATTTGGTGTTAGAAAGTTGAGTAGATGATCGTGCATTTCAAATCGTGCAGAAATAGAAAAAAAAATAGTTCAAAACAGAAAAAAAAATTCAAAAAAAAAATTTTTTTTTGAAAAATTTTAAAAACCAAAAATAGTAACGTAAACGGAATCATCGATGAAAGCGACAAGTTCACGGTGCTCGTGGCGAATCTGGACGAGGACATTCTACCATACATCGCGGACATCATACGCTCATCCTTGCGGGTTTGTAGTCAGGACAGAAATCATATGTACCGCGTGGTAAAGCAGCGTATCCTCAAGGTGTTCGACAAGAGCGAGGAGGCCCGCCTCAGGGGGCTCATTCGGGACCATATTAGTGTCGTCGACCGACCCTCGCAGTTACTCAACGCGATGGAAGCTTCCAGCGAAAGGGTCAACTCTCAGCTCATCAAGAACCTCTTCATCGAGAATGTTAGAAATAAGTACAAATCCAGGTTCAGCAAGGTTCATCAGTCGATCGAGGAGATTGGCGAAATTGCCGGCAGCATAACTGCCATCGAGCAGGAACCGTTCTTTCTATATTAAATTCTGGAATTGGCTCGGATGATCGTCCCATTTTCTCGAGATTATTACATCTATTGTACGATGCATGAGAAAAGGTTTTTTCTACGTTAGCCCTCACATTTCGCACAATGTCATTATAAATAGTCTAGCACAAAAAGGCATTTGAATAGTTTCACAAATGCATAATATTAAGGCTTCCTCTAGCAAACCTGGCCGTGCACACATTATGTCCTTTAGAAGACAAGTCCAATCGACTCTCAACAAATTCAATATCATTATATGCGTTGAAACGTGGCTCAACGGCAACAGTAGAATTCAATTTCCGGGATTTTTGACTTTGAGAAAAGATCGACAGCATGGAAGAGGAGGAGGCGTCACCTTTTTTCTAAGAAAAAATTAAGCTTACTTTTGTTGAAATTGAAAATTTAGTTTCTCTCGATCAGTCTGTTGAACTTTGCGGCATTAAAATTACTAATTGTATTCCTGCAATTGATATTATTGCTTGTTACAGAACTCCAGGGCTCACTTTGTCTCAAGATCAGTGGAAATGCAGAGGACAAATTTTAAAATTTTTGATTTTAATTCGCATAATATTGCTTGGAACTGTCTTGACACGGACACTAACGGTAAACGGCTGGAAATTCTTATTGATTCGTTGGATTTATTCTTGCACAATGAAAACTAATACGTATATTGATACGAGACGCAACTACAGATCCAACTTCGACTTGGTACTTTCCACTATGAATCTTGCCGACAAAACTGATGTGCAAGTTTCTGATGACCCATGGAGTTCTGACCATTTACCTATCTTTATTAATATTTCTCTGGGTAAGTATCAGTACAAAAAGAAATCTTTCAAGCTTCACACTCTTAAAACTAGATGGGACGAATTTAATCAATTTCTCAAAGACTATTTGAATCAATTTTATAACAGCGAATATGAACATTTTAGCCCCACTGAAAAATATTCTTTTTTTACTAATATCATATCTAATGTGGTAAAATTGTGTACTCCTAATAGAAAAAAAAAATAATATAAAAACTGTTAAAAATCCCGTCTCATGGTGGGATAATGATTGCAACAGAGTCAAAAGACTTAGATGCGCCGCGTGGAAGAAATGGCTGCTTTCTAAAAATGTATACGATTTGATCAATTACAGAAAAAGTGCAGCCATCGCGAAAAGAACCTTTAAACAGAAAAAGAAATTACATCTTATTGAGTTTGCACAAAGTATTTCTTTCCACACTGAGCTAATTATGTATGGAAAAAATGTAAAGTTCTAAAAAATAGTTGATAAAAAATTAAAACTCTAATACTACACAAAATTTGCAAAAAGATCCAATTTTCAAAGCCCTCTCTAAGATATGTCCCCCCTCTGTTGAAACTGATCCGGCAAAAACTCCCTTATCTTCTCCTAATAATTATTTGCCAAGCCCTACGACTTCGCCGAATTTAACGTTGCTCTTGATGTCAAAAACTCCAAATCTTAATCTCCAGGCCTAGATGGAATAGATTATCTAATCATTAAAAAACTTCTAATTCAGTATCTTTTGCTACTATTAGACATCTTTAATGAATTTCACGCTTCGAAAAAATATCCTGAAAGCTGGTGACACTGCTTTTTGCACTTTATCACCAAATTTGATGGCTCCAGTTTAAGACCTATAGCCTTAACTTCATCAATGTGCAAACCCTACGAAACTATGTGTAAGAATCGCTTGCAGTGGTGGGTCGAGTATAACGATGTCTTACCAGACAGTCAGCATGGTGTTCGGCAGGGACGCTCGTGTACTGACAGCTTAATAAACTTAAGCTTGAAAGATGTTTTTCTCCCAGAATAATCTAAGTGTTATAAAGCTACAGAAGACATCAGTGGTGGGAGCTCAAGTGAACCCCACCTATCTACACACAACCACAAAGTCACCGCAGGCAGAAAAACCATCGGGCTCGGCGAGGACAATAACGACCACCCCTCCGGGAGATGCTAGCCGTCGCGACAGCCATAGGATACGAGGCGCGCTTTAGAGAAAGAGCAGCGGCCGCCCTTCTATCCTGCTACCAAGGTGGAGAGGAAGAAGCAGAAAAGTAGCACGTCATAGCAGCTCGCGCCGTCAGCTGAAGAGCTTTTGATGAGTCCACTGCGGCCTATTGAACGGATAAGACCAGCAGCCAACAGATGACGGAAAAGGCTCTCCAGGAGGCGAAAGAACAGCGGTAGCAGGAGGAAGAACTGCAGCGAGCGGCAGAGGTCCAAGATATGATTGCCGGGAACCTATTCGTGGTCGAAAAGGAAGCTCGCAACTATGCTGCATAATTTGATTGGTAATACGATGAAAGGCAACGGTGATTTGCCTATCAGGCGAATGAGGCCAAAAAAAAAGGTGGAGGCGGAAAAGGTCCAACGCCGAGAAAGGCCTTCCTGGAAACGGGCCAGATCCAGACCTAGCGCCTGAGGATGGAATGGAAAGCGGAACAACTGCGACCAGAGGAAGAAGAATTGCAGCGAGCGGGCGAGGCCAACAAACGCGATGCCTGGCACCTCTACTTGCAGAAAAGGAAGCCCGCAGCAGAGCAGATAAAGTGGTTTGCATTGATTGGGAATCCGATGATTCATGGTAATACCGTGAAGGCGTGCAGCCTTTTGAAGACATGCCCCAGCCCATCTTCATTGTCTCCACGCGGCCAAGCATGACCGCGCGAGCCGGTAGCTGGGTCGATATAAATAAGTTTTTTTTTTTCTAATAAAGTTTGATACTAGATAGCTTCGTTGTCATTTTTCAGAACTAAACCTTACCGCCCTGCTTTCCGATCCCGTCAGTAGATTAAGTCAGATTTCGCACCCCCGGTATGCAAATTAATTTATTAAAACTTGACTAAGATTTTGTTGCGCGCGATGGAGCAGCATGCTCTAGAGCATCGCATATCAGCTGACGGGGAAAAAGCCGCAGCTTACAGCAAGAGAGCCGCGGTCTTGTTAGCAACTAAGCCGAGGCGAAATTAGCATATTTATCTAAAAAGGTACATCGTTACAAAGTGTCACTTACAGAAATAAACATGTAAAAAGTAACCAAGATTCTCACTCTAAAAATTTAAATTACTAAGCAAAAGCGCATTATGCGGATTGTATGAATACAATCTTCTTTCATAAAATAACGTTATTTCATTTTTTTTTTTTTTTAATTACAATGATAAAAGTATCCTAAAAGGTAGGAAATTTGAAAATTTTATTATTTTCTTTAGTAAACAGTGTCAAATTTTCGGTTAGAAAATATAAAATGGTGAAGATTCAATTTTGAATCTGAAATTTTACCGAGAGAACTAGTAAAATGACCATACTAAAAGAAGTAAACCGCCTTTAGAAGTCCCTCGAATCAAATTTGAGGTTATTTTTTTTCCCTAACATTATATTATTTAACTATAATATAGTGTTACGTAACAATGTAACAACTTTATGTTTAATAATAATGTGCTATTAATAAATTGTGAAGCATTGTCGCTATTTTATTAAATGAACTACATTTTGTATTATTATTAGTGAGCTGACAGTTTATGCATTATTTCCGCAAATATTTTCTTAAAATTCTTTTCGAGGTATAAGGGGTTAGCGCGTCCGACTGCCGTGCCGTGGATCCCGATTCGATTCCCACCATCGTCAAATAATACATTACGATACGAGGCCGGAAAGTTGGATTTCCGGGTATTAAAATTTCTGGTTGAGTGTCGCATACTATTTTTTTTTGCTCCTCGTCCGAAAGCGCGTTCAATAATTATTAAATAATTATTGAAACGGCGCTGTCGGCTGCTATAGCTACGCTCGATTATTACTTTTACTTTTTAGCTGCTTGATTTAGGCGCCTCTCTCGGTCACGTCGCGCACCTCAGCATGAATTGTTGATGTCTGCCCGACTTTTGCAAAACCGAGGCGAAGAATCAAGAAGGTCTAGAAAAAGAAAATCGCCTGGTCTTATGCTTTTCCGAATCCAGCATCAGCTTTTTCATATTTTTCACAGAAAATTCAATATACCCGCTCAAAGTCCTTGCAAGCTGCAGCTTCTTGCCCCGTCCGCTGATGTCCGGCTAGCTGAATGACTTGGAAAGGACGGTATTCGAAGGGAAGAAACAAGACCACGAATTAAAAATGAAATAAAAGGAATCGTTTATTCGGGCTCTTAAAAAGAGCCGGCCGAATTCTCTATAATAGCTGCGGAACGCGTCACGAACGTAGGCCGAAACTTTCTCAATGCAGGCAAAACTAAGGCTTTATTTTTTGGCTGCCGCAAGTATGTTGCGGACTTCTTTGCTGGAGAACAGCAGCAGCCACCCTGCATTGAGTTAATGGATGGTGTTCGCGTGCCTTTCAGCGATTCCGCACTGAGCCTTGGTGTTGTGTCAGACTCCACACTTTCATGGAAACCTCATGTAGATCATATTACTAAAAAATTCAACCGAACTTTATATAGTCTTCGATTTTTTCGAAACTACAGCACCGAGGCTCTTCGCAAGCAACTGGCAGAGGCGTTATTGTTCCCTCATTTAGACTATTGCTTAACTGTATATCTCGATGCCTCACAGGAAATTAGGACGAGACTCCAGGGTTTGCAGAACTTCTGTGTGCGTTACGTAAAGGGTCTAAGGAGAGATGATCACGTTTCCCCGCAGAGCAGACCTGCACTGGCTGCGTACTTACTCACGCAGGCAATACTTTGTCTACTTTGTCTTTGCCTACTGATGTACAAAGTCATACGTATTCCCGAGCCTGATTACCTATCAAAATTCTTTTGCAAGTCCAGGGCGCCTGTGAAGAGAAACGCCAAATAACTCGTGCCTTCCAAGATGCGTACCGAAACGGGGTTACGGTCTTTTAAGGTACAGGGGGCCCACTCCTGGAACTCCCTACCGGCTGACATCAGGGACTTACCCTCTCGCGTGGTTCAAGACAGCATTTCGGAGGCATTTCCTCCAGCTGGATGGATTATGATTTCAATGTTATTTGTGCCGTGACGCAAAGAATAATAGTTTTAAGGTGTGAATGTATTTATAGAATGAATGTGTTATGTACATATCAGGGTCCGTGTGCATGTATGAATGTATGTAAATAGTTTTAAATCATGACTGATAGATATTTTGTATCGGGATTTTTATTTTATTTTGTGAGCATTTATATGATATCACTAATTTTATTAACTTGACTTACTGTGATTTTATAGTATTAATTAGTAGTAGAGCGACTGATATCATTAGTGCAATATTTTAGTGCAATATTTTTATTCTATTTTTATTGTTTTATTTGTATTTTACACGAAACGCAACGTATTAATGCAATATTTTTTGTGCAATATTTTTATTCTTTTGTTATTAGTGCAATATTTTTATTTTTTTGTTATTAGTGCAATATTTTTTGTGCAATATTCTTATTCTTTTTTCATTAATGCAATATTTTTATCCTATTCATTATTTTATTTTATTTTATTTTATTACACATCTGACGCAATTTATTTTACTTTATTTTTACGATTTTTATATGCGTATTTTTAGATGCTCATTGTATTATGTATCCCTTTTGTACTCTGTTACAAATATATATCTATCTATCTATCTCCTCCTCTACTGGTGCTGGGACTGCGTAGCTTGCCCTCTCTCTCTTTCGTTCTCTAGTGGTGGACGAGCGACTATGAACTATGGTAAGCTGGTGGGATGGAGGGGCAGAACGTACGCCTCTACTCGTAGCACATACGTACACACGCACACACGCACACATACACACACCTGACGGGAGAAAACTGAAGGAAAGGATAGGCAGGTTAAGCAAGGATGTTTAGAAAAATATTTAAATTTTATTTAATAAAACTGGCGGTGGTTTTTCGTATTTGGGCACAGCCCTCTTTTCGGTGCCAGTTCGTTACATACGTAACACCGATGTAGCTTCTTCGGCTTACTCTCCTGTTTAACCGGGGTGGAACCGGCGGGGGCGCTGCATGGGCGTGAGGCGGCGGCGCGTCGCTCGGCCTCCTCTTCGGCCCGACGGGCTGCCTGCAGCCGCTCTTGCGCTGTTTTCGCCATGGCTTCTTGCGCCTCCCGCCGGCGGCGGGCCTCCTGTAAATCTTCTTGGGCCCGCTGTCGCTCCTCTTCGAGGGCTCGCTCCCTGGCAAGGCGGGCCGTTCGGTCCGCCCGATACTGAGAAAGAACCCGGAGCTCTTCCTTCCTCCGGGCGACCAGGGAGCTAAACTTCTCTTTGTTGGGGTGATTCCCACAATAGCCCTCGAAGAGGGCGATGGCCGCCTCTTCTTGGCGGGCTGCCTCTTTTGTGAGGCCCCTGGCGACCATCAAGGCCTCCTCGATTGTAGGCCAATCCTGTGATTTCTCAACAGGTACCTCCAACGGCCGGATTGGCTCCTGCCCGGTCCCGGCCGTTGGAGGGAAGACCTTGCCATTACAATTTCGAGAAATGGCCCAGTCGTCATCATCGAGGAGGTCCTTTAGGCTAAACGAAGAGCGGGCCTCTTCGTCCTCTTTTTGTTGGATGAGGCTGATCGAGTGGAGGACCGCCATGACAGTCCCCTCCGCCTCGCTTCCAAGGCCCAGATTGAGCAGCGCCGCAAAAGCCTGGCTTACGCCATCTAAATTGACTCGCGTCGGCCTACGGAAAAAAAAAAAAAAAATTAACTAATACAGTGGCGGAAAAATGGCACCATTCGCGGAGCGCCGGCGAAGCCTAGCAAATTATAAATAAGTCTTTAAACAATAAAAACTTGCGCCCAACAACCAAATAGCCCGGGGAAGTATTTCATGATTATAAAAAATCCTTTAAACGATAAATAGGTACACCCAACGATCATATAAACCGGGAGAGCCTTTATAGATTATAAATAATTCTTTAAACAATTAAACACGTACGACCAACAACTACATATCATTTAACATTGATTATAGTTATAGATTATATAAAGCACAACTCTGTGCAATTTCAACAAAATCGAAGCTCCGGAACCCCGCCGTTGGGCTGCTCGAAGGGTTGAAATTCCGGATTTTCGAATTTATAATTTTTTGACGGGCTTCCTTTTGCAATTACCCCAAATTTTATGACTGATAATAATAAAGGACTATATAATTCACAATCCTGCGCAATTTCAGCAAAATCGAAGCACCGGAACCTCGCCGTTGGGCTGCCCGAAGGTATGAACAACCGGAATTTCGACTTCTTCTCCAACGAAAAAAAAATTTTTGATTACCCCGAATTTTCCAGCGGATTATCCTTTTAAACATCAAAATATGTAATCCTACAAATTTTTACGCAAATCTGAGCTCCGGAAACTCGCCGTTGGGCTGCCTGAAAGTATAAAATCCGGATTTTCGACTTCAGTCTTTTTGTCGAACTTCGAGCATTGGGATTACCCCAAATTTTATTATTGATTATAGTTATAGATTATATTAGAAAGCTCAACTCTGTGCAATTTCAACAAAATCGAAGCTCCGGAACCCCGCCGTTGGGCTGCTCGAAGGGTTGAAAAACCGGATTTTCGACTTTAGATTTTTTGTCGAACTTCGAGCATTGGGATTACCCCAAATTTTATTATTTTATTATTGAACTGGAGAGTTATTTGAAGTCAATTAATTAAATTTTTTTAATTATTAAATAAAATTTTTGCGCAAATAAAAATGCACAGGACAATAAAGCAAAATATGAAATTTGACAATACATTTTTAAGAAAACTAAACCACTGCCATATCGTCAGAATTGTATTAAAAATTCTATTTACAAAATTAGCCTCGAAATCTGCGTTTTTCAGCACATATCGTTACGGGGCCCTGCTCAGCATGAAAATCTAACCACTAAATTTGGTAAAGATGCTTTGCATAACATTCTTAAGAAAACGAAACCACTGCGATATCGTCAGAATGGTATTCAAAAATTCTATTTACAAAATTAGTCTCGAAATCTGCGAATTCCGGCGCAGGTAAAGACGGGGCCCTGCCCAGCATGAAAATCTGACCGCCAAACTTGGCAGAGATGCTTCGAAATTACATTCTTAAGAAAACCAAACCACTGCCATATCGCCAGAATGATATTCAAAAAGTTAAATTACAAAATCAGTCTCGAATCGGCGATTTTCGGCACAGATAGAGACGTAGCCCAGCATGAAAATCTGACCTCCAAACTTGGCAGAGATGCTTCGATGTTAATTTTGAAATAATTTTTTTCAATAACATTCTGACATATTGGCGATGGTCTGGTTTTCTTCAAAATACGTAAGGGAGCATCTGTACCAATTTTGGAATCCCGTTTTTCATGCTGGGCAGAGCAACATCGTAACCTCTTTCGATATTCCATTCTGAAAATGTCGAAAATCGTGAATTTTATCCCATTGAGCAGCTTGAGGGCAGAGTTCCATTTTATTGAAACTGCACAGCGTTGTGCTTTATATAGTCCTTAACTATAATCAATAATAAAATTTGGGGTAATCCTAATGCTCGAAGTTTGACAGAAAATCTAAAGTCAAAAATCCGGAGTTTATACTTTCGGGCAGCCCAACGGCGGGTTTCCGGAGTTCCGATTTGCGTAAAAATTTGTAGGTTACATATTTTGATGTCTAAAAGGATAATCC